>JADLZN010000361.1:0-42667 GCA_018155175.1 Sinocyclocheilus anophthalmus | reverse complement strand
TCTCACTGACCCCATACAAGCAAACACCTTTGCAAACACACCACTCTCGCAGTTTCCATAGTTACAGGTTAAACCTGCCCTGCCGATACTCCAGCTGGTTTATTGTACAACACAACATCCCAACTAAATAAACAGCTCAGTGTAAGCAGTCATGACTCTGCAGGTTTTAAATGACTCGCTGAGATTTTGTGAATGTATTTTCCATGACATAGCAACAGAAGTATTTTTAAAATGTGTTTTAAAGTCATACGCTTATGTTGCTTGAGAAGTCAGGTCAAGATGAAATAACAGAGAACTAAGTGAAGTCAAACTTGTCTTTGATTTTATCTGCTGCTCAACAGTATCATCTCTTCTCAAACTAAATGTATTCAGAGAGAATGATGAAAGAGAACCTTCATCAGCAGCTCTATCTGTAAAAACTAAAGATTAAAGAGAGAGCGAGAGAGCAGAGAAAAGCGATCTACGCTGTGCTACATAGTGATGTAGTAGCAGTTTAATGAAGTTTGATATTAACACGTTGGCCACCAGACTGTAATAAACATAATACAATACTTCTTTTCCCTGATGTCCCTGATGCTAATTTTACATTAAATTAGCTTAGAGACAGAATATGCATATATAGGACACACATATGATTCAGTAGCATGAAAGTATAGAAGATAGACTGTCCTTGTCAATTAAATAGTATGTCATCTTCACAGAAACAAACTTTTTTACTATATATGCAGCCTTTCTCTAATAATTATCATGAATAAATGGTTTTGCATTTATAAACCAAAAGGGTAAATAAATGTATTTTAATAAAAAGAAACGTTTTGAAAACACTTCATCTCGATGAGCGGCAACTATTTCTGAATTGCTACTAATATAAAGGTTAGCCTTTTAACCAGGTTAGCCTGTTAAAATGTTCCTGCAATCATAATCTACTGTTCTATTCTTCCCTGCTGAGAATGTGTGTGTGAGCAGGACTACAGACTTCTGATGCCTGTATTGGCCCTCAGTGGCTCTGTAATTAGACAGAGATATCTCGGTAGGGGGAGCCGATCTAAACGCACATGGCAAGAGCTTTGCGTAAACTAATGACTCTCCATGGACCATGGAGGAACAGGGAAAACACCTCCATTATGAGGAGCTAACCCTCCGTAAAAGCATTTCATAAAATGCTTGAAATCAGAGAGAGAGAGATGAGTTAGCTCCATTAAAAAAATATCAAAGGAAAGACAGAACATTCCAGAAGATAAAAGACTGAAAATTCATTCGCTTTTATAAAATAAATGTATTTGCAGTAGGCCATACCTTTTATATTATTCTCAAAATAGATGTAGAGTGTGTCTATATTGTGTTAGAGATACAGGGGATCTGATTCATTATAGACACACTGTTAACTCTGTGTAATTTTAGTAGTTCTGGGTAACACTTTATTTTGATAGTACATTGTGCATTCTGCTACCAATAAAAACTTTGCAACTACATGTCAAGGTAAAAAGTAGTATAGTATTAGTGTCTGTCTGCTTAATAGCTACAACACTTTATTTTGATGGGCACTCAATCAGACGTTCTACTGGACTATATTAACTTTGCTGTATCCAAGGCAACGTTTTCTACTAACCCTAACCGTACAGTATACAGATGCTGTAATAATGAGAGTGAGTGACTGTTGTTGCCAAGTACTTCATTTAGTAAAATGTCTAAAGTGACCTATTGAAATAAAGTGTAACCTAGTTCTATATTTATACACAGCATAAAACCATACTGTTAGCTCTGTATTAATGTTGCTATTGGTACAAGTTATGAGTGGTGTTGTTAGCTCTATATGTACTATTAGTATTAATATTAGCAATGCAATATAATCACTACTGTAAGCTGTGTGTAGTACTATTAGTATTATTATTGAGGCAGTATAATAAGCATTGCTTTGCTCTGTGTAGTCCTATTATAGCAATGCAGTTTAATTAGCTGTGTGTGGTATTATTAATGTGGTATTACTAATGTAAAGTCCTGTGCAGAGTTATTAATGTTAGCTATGCAGTATAATTAATACTGTATAGTTGTGCGGGGTGCTATTAATGTTAGCTATTAGCACTGTATAGTTGTGTTCAGTATTATTAATGTTAGCTATGCAGTACTGTATTATTAATGTTAGCTATACATGCAGTGTAATTAGCACTAGTCGTGTGTGGTATTATGAATGTTAGCAAAGCAGAATAATTAGCACTGTATAGTAGTATGCGGTATTATTAATGTTAGGTGCAGTATGTAGTATTAGAAATATTGTTGTGTGCGGTATTATTACTGTTTGCTATGCAGAACTGTATAGTTGTGTGTGTTATTGTTTATGTTAGCAGTGTAATATATTTACCACTCTATAATTTTGTGTGATATTGGTAATGTTAGCAAATGCAGTATAATTAGCACTCTATCATTGTGTGCGGTATTGGTAATGTTAGTGATGCATTATAATTAGCACTGCATAGTTATATGCAGTATTATTAGTGTTAGCCATGCAGCGTAATTAGCTGTGTGTGGTATTATTAATATTATCCTAGCGTTTGGAGTATTAGCAGTGGTGTTAGCTGGGTATGGTACAGTACAGTATAAGCAGCATTATAAATGCGTAGCTTCAATAGCATTGTTAGCGATTTGCAGCTTGCAGTATTAGCGGTACTAGCCCGCCGTGTTTGAGCTGTGGGAGCAGAATCCCCTGCGGAGTTCTGGACTGCTCCCAGTAACAGCCCTGTTTGACCCACTTCACATCACAAAGCCTCAGACTCCAGAGACTTAGCAGAGCGTCTTCACTGAGCATGTGTGTCTGTACTTCACAACAACACCAGAACCCCCAATACATCAGCGTAAAGCAGATGACTCCCACAGGAAGAGAGAAAGAAAGTGAATTGCCCTTCTCTTTCTCTCTCAAAGCTGTAGATCAGAGCTTTAGATCTCAGCAGAGGGAAGTATACCATGATTTTGCCACACTCAAACTGATTAGAAAGCACAATCTCCAAAAGGCTAGATCAGCAAAGATTTTTACAAAATGAGACCATCCTCTCTTTTCAAGCTACGTATAAGCAGTCCTACTGTAGGAAAATGACACAGTGTCACATAGTCCTCTGTGGCTCCCAGTGTGAGTGTGAGTCATAATTGTGTGTGATCAGATTTGAAGATGTTGTGTGATGTGTGTAATCTGCTGTGTCAAGCTTTATCTTTGACATAAGAGCACAATCTCACACACACACACACACTCACTCAAAACACACACACACACACCCACAACACAAACACACACACACACACACACACAGCAGGACCTTGGGAATTAGTGCTTTTCACAGGCTATGATGTATTTCTCACTGCTCTGCATAAAACATTGGACAGAATCAAAATGTCAGCAGTGATAATAAAGTGTGCATGCCAGTGTACTGAGTGGAGTTTGCAATGAGTAATGCTGTAGAACTTGAGACTTCAATGGCGATGGAGGTTTAAAACATATGCCGTTTAACGATTTCAATATAAGATGGAAAGTAATGTTCGTCTGATGTCTATCTTCGTCTACACCTTCCACAACATCATAGAGATGCAATTACAAGTACAGAGGAAAAGGGTACACAAATGTTTTCCTCAGTCCAGAGAAAGACTGTGCCACATATATTTGGAGAATTGTTGTTAAAAAATGATTAGATATGTGTGTTTTAACGAAATAACTTTTTTTCAAAGAATTTAAACTTCATCAAGAACATGTTAAATTGATCAAAAGTAATAGTAAGATGCCATAAAAAAATAATTATCAAGGTTTCCACAAAAATATTAAACAGAACAACTGTTTTCAACAATGATAATAAAAAGAAATGTTCCTTGAGCACCAAATCGTAAATAGAATGATTCGGACAGGATCATGTTACACGCTGAATCTTTGCCATCAAAGGAATAAAATACATTTCAAACAATGTGACCCTTGCTGTGAAAACCCAGCTAAAGTCATTTTTTTAGTGTGATTTACTGTTTTCTACATAAAATCATCCTTCATAAAGATGTAGAACATTCTGTGAAAATATAACCTTTATATCTTTAATATTGACTGAGTAAGGCCATGTCAAAGATTGAAATCATAGTGAAATCAATGGTTGAAATCAAACTTTGATGCTCGTTATCTCATAATTATATTTTGAGACTTTAGCCCGGATTTCACAGACAGGCGTCACAATATTTAAATAGAAAACAGTTATTTTGAATTGTATTAATATTTCACATAATTACTGTTTTTACTGTGTTTTTGATCAAATGCAGCTTTGGTGAGCATAAGAGACTTCTCTAACCCCATTAGACCCTGCTGGTAGATATCATAACCACACCATCTGACAACAAAGAGCATCTTTTTCCATTGATGACCGTTCAACTGTAGCCATTTATTCTGATAAATTTTGAAAAGAAATAAATAGTTGTTTGCAAGCAACATTTAAATTGTAAATATTTCATTATTTTTAAGTAGATATGTTTTATACTTTTAATATTTTGAGTGTCCAATTTGTTTTTGGAGGACTCTTAAGAGTGTAAAATGGATATTTTTCTCTGTTTGCTGCATTTTATTACAGTATAATCGCTGTAGTCAATGGTTTGGGACTGTGTATGAAATGTCATGTGTCAGATTTGATTTTGATTTTCCAGCTGAGCAAGTGCCATTGAATGAATAGTATTGTTAATGGTTAGTTTTTACCAGCTATTATAGACTTCCATGGTGTAAACAGGACATGCATCTCTCTCCCTCGCTCTCTTGCTCTATGTTGTATAACTGTTTATCAGTTCTTCAGAGGGTTTTGTTTGTTTGTGCCTCTTGAGGTTTCTCCCAGTGATGGACATGAAATCCTCAGACCATAAATTTCAGAAACTTTATTTCTATCCTTATAGATCATTACAACCGCCTCATGATATTTACTTGCTGTAAGGAAGAGAGGAAAGCTGCAGCTCTGCAGACAGCACCTGTTGTGGCTGATTTACTGGTTACTAAGACCTCATCAGAAGCTGTGACTCATCCGCATTACCTACAGCGCTTGTTACCTCTTAGCGTTCTTATTATTTCTGACATAAAAAAATCACATATTTAGACATTGCAACAAGATGAGATGGTTTAAGCAGAGGTTTAAGCAGACTACATTTAATAAAATCTCACCTCATGGGGTGAAATGTAACACACTAGCTGTGCTGCAAGTCAATAGATCTATTTTTAGGTGCACACAGTGTCACTGAAACATCACTACGAACATCTCACTGAGACATTCGAGACTCACTTACACAGCTGAAGTCAGAATCATGTGGCAACATTAAATTATTGTGGTGCGTTCAGAAAACCCTTCTTATTCATGCTTCATTGAAGCCATGAGCTCTCTGATGCCTCCCTTGCTTCTCTGTGCTCCAGTAACTGCTCTCTGCTCCTCGGACCTGTTCCTCAGCTGCACTTCTTCTCCTCACTCTGCTCCTCAGACTGCGTTCTGATTGGTCTCTTCTCTCTTACAGCTCTTGGCTCTCTGATGTGCAGAGAGTAATCTCACATACCCACTGCAAAGTGAAGTTCCATTTCACTTCTGTCCAGCCTTGCACTTTTCTTCAGATCAATAACACCATACCGAGCTGAGGTTTCTAAGGATTTTACTATGAATGAAACACTCCCTTGAGCACACACACACACACACACACACACACACACACAGAGACAGTGAAAGAATACAGTGGAATGGGGAAAAAACAGGGTCTTGAGATGCGTTTTTTAAAACTCAAACTTATTTTAATTGAGCACTGCGATTTTGGAATGACGTGGCATGCATGGGATGCTGCAAAGGACGGAAGTGCAAAAGTTAAACGTCTGTCTAATGCATTTACATAAAAACTTGTAAAAATAAGCAGTGGAATGGAAAAACATATTCTATCTGAACCAGCCATGGTGCAAAACGCTCAGTAAGTGCAACATTGGTAATAATTTAATGCAGAATTCACTCTACATATATGTTTAAGACCTGGATATGCACAAAAACATCTATTGTGTCTTTCTGAAATATTAGAAAGTTTTAGTAAGAGTTGACATGTATATTTTTCAAAAGCCCGTTTTGTGCAAAAAAAAAAAAAGTTTCTTTTTGTGATTTTTGGTTTCAAGGTCATCATTTTTTCAAATTTCACATACCAGTTGGTCAGGGTTTGGCCAGTAGGGTTATGTTTTTTTTACAGCTCTCCTTCAAAATGTTCATATGATTTTATTTTATTTGGCAGCACTATGACAAAATATCTGGAATGTTCCTGTGTCTATGTGAATGGAACAGCTTTCAGGGCCAGCTGCAAATATGGGTCCAGTTTATGTTCTGCATAAATTGGCATAAGAGGAATGTAATGTGGTGTTTTGTTTCATGTTCATGTTTTCCATGTCTTTTATTTTGTAATTGTTTCATGGTCCCTGTTTGTGTCATGCTTCCCTTGCCCTCATGTATTCATGCCATTGGTTCCCCTGTTCATTGTGTCATGTTCTGATTGGTTGTCTTAGTCATGTGTCTTGGTTCCCATTGGTTTGTTCTTGTCATGCGACCCTCTTGTTTGCTATAAGTAGCCATCATGTTACCTTTGTGCCCTCGTCGTTGTATGAATGTATTTTAACCCTCTGAAGTCGATTAACGCGGATACGCGTTTTGAGGCATCTTCTCCTGATCACACCGAAAAGAACTTAAATTACACTTTCAGTTTTGATCTTACAGATAAGAGCAATACATCAATCGAATCTGTAAAGGGTTTACTTTTATTTGTATACACACATAATAACAACAGAACTTTGTGCATGTATAAAAATAAAGAAAACAAACAGGGTGCTCTGTCTGCTGCCTTGGTCTGCGTGATCTTTATTTAGAGACGCGTTATTAAAATGAACTGTAACTCAGCAAATACACAACAAAGAGACATGAGATATATCTATATAAAGCTTGACATGTCTACTTTTAAACAAAGCAAGTCTTATTGAAAACAAATATTCTGTGATAAAGTAATCCATATGAAACCAACGCGATGTCCAGTCTTTCACCTCTCCCTTCATTATCTCTAATGCGACCACGCCCACAAGCTGAGCGCTATTGATATTATAATCATCCACGTGAAGCACGCGGCGTGTAAACACCCACATCACAACAAACAAACCAGCAAGTTGTACTGTTCGAGTCGCGCTGAGAGGAATAACACAGAATCCACCTCAAGAAGCTTTGGATTACCTCAAGAAAACACATGAGTAAGTCTTTTTTATTAACCTACTAGTATTAGTTTTCACATAACTTGTACACATTTTACTAGTTAGACTCTCCAAACTATAATTCCTGACTAAATGTAATCAAGTGAACATTATGAAGTGTCATTCACAGCATCTAAATGTCACGATACCAGGATGTTTTTTTTATGTTCTATAAAATAGACAGCAAAGATATAAAAGTAATGTGAGTTATAATGTCACTAGCCTAATGTCAGTAAGAATGAATAGTCAAAACTTTACTGTGATAGGGTATTCTCTGTTCATGAATATAGCCATATATGTTTATAACTATATTTTTTGGATTGTATAGGCCTACATGCAAAGCATGATTGTGTTTATGAATGTAACTAAGCTTATGTTCATGAAGATCTGCTCTGGTGTAAATATTTTGAATGTGTTATACCCATGTCTTATGGAGTAATGACGCTGAAATGTTTGAAACTGTTTTAATTTTGGTTTAGGACTGCGGCTGCATCACCGGCATCTTGCACAAGAAAGGCACACTTTCAGTTTTGAGTTCGCTGGAAAATCACACTGAGTAAGTGCACAGTATAGTAATTGTATTATTCCCAGAATATGTGGTAATATTATTTGTGGTTGATAGTGTTAAAATGTAAGAATTGCCATTGTTTTCTCATGAAGTATGCATACTCTACTAAGGTACTGTGGGGAAGGCGTCCACCCTCTTGCATTCACTGCATCTCTCATAGGAAGGGGGCACTCATTCAGTTTTCAACTCCATTCAGAATTTGAGTAAGTGTGCATTCACTATTTTACAGATGTTACTTTCATTTGATTTAGTTACTTTGTGGTAAAATATGTTTGCTATGTGGTAATTGTGTTCTTTGTTTAGATAAATTAGTACTAGTATCAGTGAACATCATAATAATGTAGTTTGTGTAAACAGCATGCTTGCTTTTTTATTTCATATGTGAGAATAAAGAAAAAGAACCTGTTGCAAAGAGAGCCAAAGCAAATAAGCAGCCCACTTGGTCATGGAAACCAGAGACTGACGCTGACATGTTCCACAGGCTCTGAGATTCCTGCCTGCACAGGAACCTGGACCACAGCTAAGACCATGTGATGCACACACTCCCAAAATGATGTGATAGTTATATATATTTTAAATAAACTACAAACAAAAAAAATAGATACATTTCTTTTTCCTCATTATTTCTTGTAGCAATTCCCTCTCAGTCACTCACCTGACAGCTCATTATGCAGCTCATTATGCAGGCCTTTGTCTTCTCAGGTGTGAATCACTCATTATACATGACCATTCACGCCCCCTCACATATACCTTTTCTACACAAAAAGTGCCTTAGAAAATTTAAATCAATATATTGTTTTATGTGAGTGAGTAAACAAGATGATTTTCACATCATTCTGATGAAAAAACTTCTAGACTTCAAGATCTGTTCTCAATAGTCCTGTGAACAAATGTTCTGTATGTGTTTTATGGCCTTCTTTCAGTGACTTTTAAAATTTTAGTTTTTCACTAAGCACGCATAAACGTTTTCTCACCCCAAAAAAAAACAATCACCATTACATACATGCTGCTCACATATGATTGTAGCCCAGTTTGTGCTGATTATAGTGCAATTAAACTTTAGCCATTAAAATGTTTATAAGCAACTGAAAAAAGCACAAATGTCAGGACATGTCAAAACTTCTCCAGGGCCCAAAACACCCTCAGACCCCAGGGGGTTAACACGTGTTGGGTTGGTAAGTCACGTCAAGTCCAAGTAAGTCCTCTTCACGGCCAAGGAGGCATTCAAGAACTATCGCTTGGTTCGTCACAGGCAAGTGGTCTGTCCAGGTCGTCTGCACAGCAATGGCTTCCTGCTCTGCCGTCACTAACCGGCGCCATGTTCTGCCTGCACGCCAGGGCGGCCTGCTCCGCCATGGCTGCCTGTTCTGCCTGCTCTGCCATTGCTCCCTGATCTGCCTGCACCGCCATGGCCCCCGGATCTGCCTGCACCGCCATGGCTCCCTGTTCTGCCTGCACCACCATGGCTCCCTGTCCTGCCTGCTCCACCATGGCTCCCCGCTCTGCCTGCTCCGCCATGGCTCCCCACTCTGCCTGTTCCTCTTCACGGGCCTGGCCCTCCATCCCGCCCCTGGACCACCTCCAGTCCTCCACCCTCTTGGACATTGTTTTGGTTGGGGTGGATGTTACTTTAGGGTGTCAGGAGCCGCCCTTAGAGGGGGGGATATGTAATGTGGTGTTTTGTTTCATGTTCATGGTTTCCATGTCTTTTATTTTGTAATTCTTTCCTGATGTTAGTGTCATGCTTCCCTTGCACTCATGTATTCATGCCATTGGTTCCCCTGCTCATTGTGTCATGTTCTGATTGGTTGTCTTAGTATGTGTATTGTTTACCATTGGTTTGTTCTTGTCATGTGACCCTCTTGTTCCCCTTCAGGAACTCGAGCTGAGTCGAGTTGCTTTGGGAACCCCCTTGCGTGACCGCGTTCTGAAGCAAAATCAATCCAATGGAGCAGCGAGACATCATGAGCGGGATGACGTGAGCACCAGGAAGTATAAAAGCACATCCGGCAGAGCGCAAACCAGCTTCTGCTCTTCAGTAGCGCCTCTGTGTATGTGTCTGTCTATTTACAGTTTGTGTCTGTCCGCACAAGCACTCATATAAAACAATGAGAAAGTCTATGGAGAGTGAATGGCATTACAAGCGCTGTGTTTCTCCCTGCCCACGATATATGGCGGCAGGGGATACACACGATTTGTGTGTCATTTGTTTAGGAGCAAAGCATGCATGGTCAGCTTTCGAGCAGCTGATTGTCATCACTGCTAGCTCTCGCTGCGCACGCTCCGCTCTCGTCTGGCTGCGTTTGATGAGAGCGGCCAGGGTTGCGATCCCGCTGGCAGCGGTCCCGCTATTGCCGAGGCACAGCGCAGACTGTTGTCGTGGGGATCGCGTGTGGATTTAGCGGAGGGATCCGAGACGGGCTCGTCTTTTTCTCGGTCCTCACCCGTCCTAGATCCGCGCTTCTCTCTCTCCCCCCCCCCCCCCCGAGGAAGAGCCAGGACTTCATTTATCTTCCTCCGAGGAGGTGGATGTGACGCGTGTCGAGACAGAGGAGACTGTGGACTTGCCACCACAGGCCCTCGCGTATGAGGTGTGATTCGTGACTATGGGGTGTGTTTCGCGCCAAAATAAAATATAGTTTGGCCAACCTAGAAACAGGACGCTCATCCTAAAAAATAATTAGACGAGCGTTTTCTGAAATCAGATCACAGCCTTCATGACGGGGGCCTTCCGTTTTTCCCGATCTCCATGCTGCGTGCCAAGATCGTGGGAGAAACCGTACTCAACCCCGTATTTACAGCCCCACAGTCTCGAATTATTCAAAGAACATTGTGGGGCTGAATGATAAGGTATATGGGGCGATGACAGTGGTGGAGCAGATGCTTGCGAGCTAACTCTCCCCATCCTCAGCATCGCCCCTGAAGGCCCCGAAGCTTCCCACCAAGCCCGTTAGGCTTACATCGAGTCTGGATGGGAAAGCTTATACGGCGGTAGGTCAGGCTGGCGCATGTTTGCACACCATGGTGGTGTTACAAGCATACCAGGCTGACCTGCTCAGGGGTGGGGTTGCTGAGCGAGAGCAGCCCAAGCCATCAAGCTCTTCATATCGCCAGTCTCAAAAACAGAGAACGTTGCAACCCGCACCCCTCCACAGAAAAATCGGGGGTCGGGGCGATGCTCTCATTTGGGGACTTTTAGACCGAAAACGGATCTGCGGACCGATATTTGTCTAAGAGGGCCTCTGCGAAATGTTCCTACCATTGTCAGATCCCTGAGGGCAGCCCACCTGGAGAGAAAAAGATAAAACCGTCAGTTACGGTGCCCAATCCTCCAGGGGCCCCCGGAGAGGCTTATGATACCCCTGCCACCTTCGAGGCGTCAGGGCTCAGGAGCTCGACTGAGCAAAAATCACAGCTGCCGCCTAGGCAACGGTACGGCACGGGAGGAGCTCGCCCCTCAAGTGAGGGTGCACCAGCAGTCAGGTCGGTCGTTCCCTTAAGTGCCCTTGGAGGTCATTTTACCCCTGCGACCTCGGTGCCTCAGGGCTCTGTGAGCTCCGACGAGTGAAATTCCCATCTGCCGCCCGGCAACGGTACGGCACGTGAGGCTCGCCCCCTCAAGTGAGGGTGCTACAGCAGACGGGTCGGTTGTTCCCTCAGTGCCCTCACGGAGGTTCAATGATACCCCTGCCACCTCGGTGCTTCATGGCTCAGTGAGCTACGACGAGCAAAATTCCCAGCTGCCGCCCGGCAACGGTACGGCACGGGAGAGCGCGCCCCCTCAAGTGAGGGTGCTACAGCAGTCAGGTCGGTCATTCCCTCCTGGTCATCCACTTCAGGGCACCGAACTGGCTCCTCTAATAATACCAGACGCTAGCCTCGAGAGGCTGGTTCCCTTAGTAGTTTTTCTGGTAGCGTGGAAACTTCTACCAATTATCTCAAAATGGGTCCTGCAGATTGAAGAGCAAGGTTACAGAATCCAGTTCGGTTCTAGTCCGCCTCGTTTCAACGGGGTCATCCCCACACTAGTGGGCCCCCGCGCAGGCTCTGGGACATGGAACCAAGAAGTATACTCGCTGAGGAAGGGGGCCATAGAACGTGTTCCTCCTCTCTCTCTCGAGAGAGAGCGTCCGGGGTTTACAGTCGTTACTTAATCGTTCCGAAGAAGGATGGGGGGTTTGCGTCGGATCTTAGATCTCCATCTTCTGAACCACGCTATCAAACGACTTTGAGATGCTCACTATCAAGCAGATAGTAACTCAAATCCAGTCCGAGGACTGGTTTATTACGATAGATCTCAAAGACGCTTATATCCATGTTTCCATCCTCCCTCAACACCAAGGAAGTTCCTGAGGTTTGCTTTCGGAGGCGAAGCATACCAAAATCAAGTTCTTCCCATTGGCCTGTCACTCTCATATTTCCCGGGTTCCCTTTCACAACGTGTTTGGATGTGCTATGGCTCCACTGCGCCCAGGGCATCAGCATTACTCAATTCTATCGACGATTGTGTTAACATACCTCAATCGGAGAGATGGCGGCTCGGCATCGAAGATGTGTCCCGCCCATACGAGCGAGTGGGTTAAGATAAAGGCCTAAGAAGAGGGTCTTTCTCCATACGAAGAACAATTATTTAGGCGTGGCTGTGGGGGACTCAACCTCGATGCAGGACGTCTGTCTTAATGCTCCGAATCGAGTAGTCAATCCTCCGACAGTACGAGGTAAGAGAAGGCCAGTCACTCATGTACAAACGTTTTGAGGGCTGTGGGGTCTGATGGCAGCTGTGTCCAATGTGATACATTTTGGCCTGCTGTACATGATACCCTTGCAGTGGTGGTTCAGAACCAAGGGATTTTCCCCGAGGTGGAATCCGCTTTGCATGATCAAGGTCTCGCGGCGATGCTTACGTGCTTTAGACATGTGGAAGAAACGTTGGTTCATGGTTCAAGGCCCGACGTTAGGGGCTCCTTGTCGGCGCGTAACGCTAACGACGGATGCCTCACTCACGGGCTGGGGAGCGGTCATGAGTGGCCGCTCTGCCCAGGGTCTGTGGGACGGCCATCATCTCTTTTTGGCACATCAACTGCCTGGAAATTCTGGCCGTGTTTCGAGCTCTGACACAATTCCTTCCAGAACTAAGGGGGCATCATGTGTTTGTCCGCACAGACAACAAAAATCCCCCCCCGGTGGATCTCCTACATCAATCGCTGCTGGAGTTTTGGAAGCTGTGGGTGTGGCCCCTGAGGGGGCACAGCTAGTAGCTTCTGGTCTCTCAACTGATGTTGTTGAGACTATACTCCAGTCCAGTGCTCCCGCCACTAGGAAACAGTACGCATTGAAGTGGAAAGTTTTCGCTTCATGGTGCGGACAGTGATGGCAGGACCCAGTCAACTGCCCAGTTGGTACAGTTCTGGAGTTTCTGCAGGAGCGATTCTCCGCAGTTATCTCCCTCCACTATGAAGGTATACGTGGCGGCCTTAGCTGCTTACCACGACCTTCTGGGTGGTCAATCATTGGGAACACACCCACTTATCACTCGATTCCTCCGTGGCACCCTGAGGCTGAGACCTGTACAGAGCACCTAGGTGCCCTCATGGGACCTGGCTGTGCTTCTGGAGGGCTTATGCAATGCCCCCATTGAACCCATAGAAGAAGTTTCGGTCAAATTGCTCAGGCTCAAGACCATCTTTCTCCTCGCTATTTCCTAACTAAAAAGTGGTGCATTTGCGGGTGATCTGCTTTGTGTGTGTCAACTCTCTGTTTCCTGCCTGGAGTCGCTCATGCTAGTGGTTAGGGCATTCCTTTACCGAGGGACGGGTATGTCCTATTTTAGTTGTGGTCCCAGTCTTGAGATTGCCAGGCCCATGTACTTAAGGCATTCTGTCCCTTCGTACCAGGAAGTAGGCAAAGAAAGGCGTAATCTGCTCTGTCCAGTTCGAGCACCGGACGCTTACGCACACAGAGTTGCCCAGTCGCGTAAGGCAGATCAGCGTTTGTTGTTTTGGTCCGCCAAAGAAGCGATTTCCGGCGACCAAGCAGACTCGGAAGGTGGGTGGTCGAGGCATCTCACTAGCTCGAAGTCTCTGGCCTCCCATCACTATGGCGCACTCGACCAGGAGTATGGCGGCCTTCAAGGCTTTCAGCTTGGGTGTGGCCTGGCAGGACATTTGTGCTGCGGCGGGCTGGTCCTCTCCACACACTTTTTCCGCTTTTACAACCTAGACCTGGCTTCTACCCCAGGTTCCCAAGTTCTCTCTTCGTGATGTGCTCATAGGACACACACACACACACAGGCAGGGACTTGGTAGTAGGGCGCAGTGGGTATTCTCGTTCCCAAAGAGACTCGACGCAGCTCGAGTTCCTGAAGGGGAATGTCTCTAGGTTACGTATGTAACCATGTTTCCCCGAGGGAACGAGACGCTGCGTTTCGGTGCCATATACCTGCATCCATGCAGGCGCTACTTCATCGAAGCTGGTTTGCGCCCGGACGGATGTGCTTTTATGCTTTCTGGTGATTACGTCACCCTGCTCATGACGTCTCACTGCTCCATTGGACAGATTTGAAACGTGCTTCAGAACGCGGTCACGCAAGGGCGTTCCCAAAGCGACTCGACGCAGCGTCTCGTTCCATCGGGGAACCATGGTCACATACGTAACCTAGAGACGTTCATATAAGTAGCTTAAGGTTCCCATTGTGCCTCATCGTGTATTGATTATGTAAACTGCTGTTGGTGAGTCTAGTCTGTTCAAGTCAAGTCAAGTCTGTGTTTCTTGTTTGGATGTTTGGATATCACCTGTAAATAAACTGCACTTGGGTTCTCACTTCCGCTCGCCTTCAGTGGATGATTGTTACAGAATACAAGACCTCCTCAATGAACCCAGCAGAATCACGCCGCCTCTGCCTTCGTCAAGGTGACAGGCCTATTGAGGACTATGTGGAGGTTTTTTGTGAATTGTCTAACCAAGTGGATTTTAATGATGTGGCACTTAAGGACATCTTTCGGGTGGGTCTGAATGGGCCTATTTGCTCCCAGCTTCCTGGGGGAAAGTTTCACTGGTCCCTTGCCGAGTATATAGACTCTACTCTGCGGTTGAGTGGATCTGCTTTCACTATGGGTGTCATGGTGGAGGAACATGACACTTCCCCAAAGCCTATTCACGTCATGCCTGCCAAGCCAAAGCCAGCGCATTCTCACGTAATGTCTGCCAAGCCCAGCATGCTCAGTCAGCCTGCTACGCCAGCGCCTGCTATGGCATGTTGCTATTCAAGGACCCTGCCGCACCCATGCAGATAAGTCAAAGTTTATACGATGTAACTATCTACAAAGGCAAACTGTTCAAATCATGTTGCCCCAAGCCAGAGGATGATAGCAGAATGTCTGCTAACCGGGCCTGCTAACGTTGATACGTCTGCCAACCACCTTGTCCATCATTGCGGTCACGAATGAGTCCCCCGCCAAGAGTTGGCGCCACGCGCTGCGTCACCCGACCAAGATGGCGCCAAGGCTAGTACCGGCCAAGATGGGCCGCCACGGCTGAGTCGTCCGGCCAAAAAAAAAGATGGCCACTACAATGAGCCTCTCCATGTCACGACTATCTCCAAGATTTCCCCTGAGGAGGATTTTTTTTGGGGGGGGCTATAGTATCCAAGCTCCTACGAATGCGGAGTTTGGGCCAAGACTGAAAAGATAATTGCTAGTGTGATGGACCAACCTCTGATGTCGGTGCGAGCTGCAGGCATTCCGGTGACGTCAGCGCTCTCAAGCCCAACCTTCCTAGAGGTCCTGCCGCCCTCGGCTACCCTTACTGTAATGGTGGTCACCATTTTAAGCGTGTGGGCTGTACACTGCACTCATGAGCCTTCCTGTCCACGAGTCTGTAACTGAGACCTTTCTGTGCAATGAATCGCTGCAGACATCTAGAGGTGGCGGCATCCGCTGAAGAAACCATACTGAGGGTGGTAGCGTACAGGATGGTCCAAATTCAGCATGCCCTGTTACGGCAACGGGAGGCCAGGTCACGAATCACAGACTGTCTGCCACGGAGGGCCGTTCACGAACTCATGCCTGCCTGTCACAAGCAAGGAGGCCGTCCATGAACTCAGGTCTGCCTGTCAGACTATGGGGCCGTTTTTGAAAATCACGTCTGTCCGGCCACGGAAGGAGGCCCGTTATGAACTCCAATGTATGTCCTGCAGGCCTAGGGAGGCTGTTCACGAACTCACTGTCTGTCCTGTAACGGCCATGGAGGCCGTTCATGAACTCACACTCTGCCCTGTCACAGCCATGGAGGCCATCCATGAATTCACTGCCTGTCCAGTTACGGCCATGGAGGCCGTTCATGAACTCTCTGTCTGTCCTGTCACGGCCAAAGAGGCCATCCCTGAACCCCTTGCCTGTCCTGTCACAGCCATGGAGGCCATTCAAGAACTCTCTGCTTGTTCGGTCACAGGCAAGTGGTCTGTCCATGTCTCTGCACCGCCATGGCTTCCTGCTCTGCCGTCATCACCCGGCCTCCCTGTTCTGCCTGCTCCGCCATGGCTCCCCGATCTGCCTGATCTGCCTGCTCCGCCATGGCTCCCTGTTCTGCCTGCTCCGCCATGGCTCCTTGTTCTGCCTGCTCCGCCATGGCTCCCTGTTCTGCCTGCTCTGCCATGGCTCCCCTCTCTGCCTGTTCCTCTTCACGGGCCTGGCCCTCCATCCCAGCCCCTGGACCACCTCCAGTCCTCCACCCTCCTGGACGTTGTGTTGGTTGGGGTGGATGTTACATTAGGGCGTCAGGAGCCGCCCTTAGAGGGGGGGATATGTAATGTGGTGTTTTGTTTCATGTTCATGTTTTCCATGTCTTTTATTTTGTAATTGTTTCATGATCCATGTTAGTGTCATGCTTCCCTTGCCCTCATATATCTCTGCCTTGTGTATGTGTCAAGTTCTGATTGGTTGTCCTAGTCATGTGTCTTGTTTCCCATTGGTTTGATCTTGTCATGTGACCCTCTTGTTTCCTATAAGTAGCTTCATGTTCCCATTGTGCCCTCGTTGTGTATTGAATGTATTTAACCCGCTGTTGGTTTGGTAAGTCAAGTCTTTCTTGTTTGGATATATATTGTAACCTCCCACCACTGATGTCACCTCTGTTCCTCTGTTCATGTAACCACACAAAGGTTTGGACAGCAACATCAAATCTAATCATTAGGGAGTCACCTTTCCTACAAAACATACAAAGACACACACCATAAATAGTTTATAAAGTAGCTAACCCACAATGTCTGTGCACATGTGTGTTTAAAAGGCAGTTGAAGGTCTCAGAGTGCATGGTGTTTATTGATTGGTTATCAAGCCTTACAGTTTGAAATAATGGCTTTGAAAGAGAGGTCAAACTCAGCTGCTCATTTCTGAGTTTAATCAGCCTCACTGCTGCACACAGTCCCAATCAAACACTGTTGCAATTGACCCCACCCCCCCACGCACACACAAACACAAACACAAACAGAACTACAGCATATACTGTGCAGCTACAAAGCTGGTTTATATTTATTTACATCCCATTTTAAACTTTAAATTTAGCAGCAGCTCATTTTCATGCTGACTGACTATAAAATACAGTTGTTTATAGAACGATCACCAAACATCAAGCTTGTTCACAAAAAAAATTCCTTAAAAATAGGAATTTAAAAATAAAAAAATAGGATGTTTTTATAAAGAAATTTTCATATTGACTTTTCACGTGTTTCACCTGTATTTTTAATTATGCATTGCATTGTATTTTGCTTTAAAGGATTAAATGAGAGGAAAGGGTTAAATTAAATGTCAGTAAACTTAACAAATAATGTCCTGTCTTTACCAGGTTTTCTGATCAATTTTTTTTTTTACAATACACTTGAGGTCAAGGTTGGCTACCAGGAAAGGCTTATTTAAAACATTTTCCTTTAGCTCAAAGACGCCTTTTTAGTGAATGACGATGTCTCTTTACAAGGACAACTGACAGCCAAATACTGTACGCATAACATTAAAAATTTACTAAGTAAAAGAAAATATGCAGTTTTGAAATTTGATGGGCTTCTAAGCTCAATTAAAAAAAATTCTTATAATGATGATATTATTTAGCTGCTTTTCTCTTCATTCTGGCACTCGCAGCACAGTGAAACATCACCTGTCACAAAACATGGGAACACATTGTGATTCATTTTGGTGGCATAATGTGAGGAATATTCCACATATGCATCACCAAATGGATTTGTAGAGGAAAACATCTGATTGTAAATTGTCCACCAATGTATAAAGTTGTTAAAAGATGTGCAATGTCATGATAGTGACTGATACTTTAGTAAGAATCTATAGTACAGCATTTGTACATCAAATAATTGAGTTAGCATGTTGTTTGAGCAAATCATGCTGAAAAAAATAAGATCTGATAGTTCAATAGTTCTTGCAATATTTTAATTAAGTAAAATGGCTAGTTATTTTTGCCATAGCTAGTTTTTACTTACAGTAGTCACCCTCAAGTTATTCCAAACCTGTATGATTTTCAAAAACTAGAGTAGAAATTTATTTATATATGTATATACATATTGACCTGATCGTTGTTTTATATTTGTTAAAGTCTCCAAAATTACAAAAAAGTTATGATGAAAGTATCATAAAAGTTGCTCAGACTCGGTTGCTATATTCCAGATAATTTGAAGCCATAGCTTTGTGTGAAAAACAAACTTCAAAAGACTTGAAACATACGTAGCTCACAAGTTGTCTGGAATACTTTTATACTTATATCAGAAGAAAGAAAATCATCCAGTTTGAAACACCATGAATGTGAGTAATTGATGACAGAATTTTAATTTTGAACGACAGATCCCTTTAATTTTGGACCCAGATACAGACACACACACACACACACACACAGGAAAACTGTGATAGTCACACTGTTAGTTAACACAACAACAAACACGTTTGTTAGAAAGTGTTTATGCATGCGTGCACATGTGTTAATATGAACATACTCAATTGAAAAAAAAATCATCCAAGCATGTATAATTGGACTATAAAATCTTTACAGAGTCTTGTCTGAGCACTTACTCTCTGACAACAAAAACATGTTGAGGTAAATTAGGCACACACACACTCGCATCTGCTCAGGTAAGTAATACAGAGAAACATTGTTTCACACGGCTCTGCTAATTAATGATGAATGAACTGCTGCACCATGTTCAAATGATGTCTGATCTCTGAGGAGAGAACTCGTCCTGACTAAAAAACACTCCAATCATATTCTTCTCTCTCTCTTTCTCTCTCACTCTCTGCCTAAGGCCTACATTTGAGTCTGAAGACTTTGCAAAACACAATTTAAAAGACACTGCAAAACATCATAAAATAAACACTCCATGCAGCCCATGTTCATCTACATACAAAGAGACTTTCTCTCGTAGAAATAGCATCCGTCTCTCTGGTGCCATTTAAACATCATTCGTCATTACTTGGATGTTCATTTCTGCTTATGCTTCTGGAAAATTACATAATAATTTGAGTTTACAACAGTGCCACTGACTGGATTTGAACTGCTGCTGTGGATAGAGAACATACTGTATTTAGACTCCATTAGTCAAAGATCTGTTGCACAGATTATCAGTAGATCTTAAGTGTCATTACTGTAGTCATAAGACTCCAATGTGTGCAGCTATACACCTCTAAGCTGAGCTGCAATGGGATTCATGTAGCCACAGCCAACATAGCAGAGAAGGCTTTGGAAAAAATAGATATATTGTGATATTGTTTTGAAAATGAACAATTCTGGGCTGAATACTTCTGTGCAGCTGTTTGATAGAACGCAGGCTTTCTGGCTTGTATCCACATATTGAAAAGGAAGGTTGTGCCTCTACTCTAACCACTATTGATGTATGGAGCTTTCTTACAAAACTATGGAGAGATATAGAGTACAGGTATCTGATTGGGGAAAGAGCTGGGTGTTTCTTTGACTATGGGCAGTTTTGGCCCAAAATTAATTTAAAACACTTCACAATTTTTCTATAATTTAACAAAATTGCAACTTGACTGGAGTTGATGCACAGTAAAAAAATATTCAGTTCACAGGTGATATTTATCTCCTTTTTTCTCTCTTTACATCATCATTTAAAGTTCCTCACTGGTGCTGTTGTTTACTTGGTAAACACGTACAATAACTGTTAATAAAACTTAGGGGAAAAAATATTTGTTGTGGAGGAAATTACAGTCTTATGGGACAGTCATAATTGTAAAAAATTTTTAGAAATCATTTTCACTCAACAAATATTGAAATGGTTTCACTTTGTGTTTAGATCTTAAGCGTTTTAAATGTAGCAATCCATATTTTTTTTAATTCTTGGTCTGGGAAAAGGGTAAAACAATAAAAATGTAATTGAAATGTAGCAAAAATAAATGATGATGACATGGGTAAAAGTTTTCAAAGAGTTTTAATGTAATTTTCATTTTGCAAGCTACAATTTTAAATCGGCTGTTTTAATAAAAATCAACCCCTGGGACATATAAAGTTGAGGGACATATAATAGAAACACCCATTTATTAAACATATTGACTATGTGAGGCATATAAATGTCATTTAAACACTGAGGGCAAGTGTTTTGATTCAAGTTGAGAAGTCATTTATGGACAATGACAGAAATACTGAGAATGAAAGAATGATTGTATACTATCTCTATGGTAAAGCTAACAATAGAGTGCAAAAAACACAAGACTCTGGCATAAAGGGGCGAAAGCAAGAGAGTGAGGTATATCCCCTGTTGGACAACAGCAATAAGCTGTCAGCCATGGCTTTTCAGCCTGATCGGACAGAATTATGCTTCCACTTGGTATATCAGCCAGCCAGACACAGCTCACTGTAAATTATCAGATGGCGAGAAATCAGGTGCTCCAGCGTCGATGCGTTAACCCTCCAGTTACAGATGTCTCTTTCTCAATTTCCTTAGTGCTTTCTTCTGCATATGCCAGCATTTGTGATTAGCCTGGCCTTTGCCTGTGATTCTCCACTGCGTCCACCCTGACTGCCTGAGACTCCCGTGACAAAACTCCCGTGACATGAACCTCAGCTTTCACGGATCAACTTAACCAGCACACTAATTAGCAGGTACACTAACCTAGCTGTCTAAAATGCCAGAAGGCTAAGGGAACTTTTAAAATGTGTTCCAGAAAATATAGCGCCTATATAACTGCCCCGTTCATTCTCATCTCAGTGTAAACAGGGGATTTAGTGTTCGCAAATGAACACGGCCGGTCTGGGTAGAGTACTTCCAAATCTACACTTTTCTATCCCTGCTTTTGTTTCAATTTAATCTTCTTAGAGGAAGTAAGCTCATAATGAATTTTAACCTATTTTACAGTTCTGTCATCATTGAATAATTTATGTTACACATTCTTGCTGAGAAAGAAATAATATGTAGACATATTAAAATAACTTTCCCAAGATAAAATAAAACTGATTAAAAAAAGGGATGAGTGAAATTAAAGAGCAAACGAGAGGGGCCCTTAGGGTTTAGCTTCGTATTTAAATGAGGAGATAAAGCAGAGAGAGTTCTGTGAAGTTAGTAGACCATTTATTAAATACTAAGGTCTACACTGCTTCTGTAGTATTTATGAAGGATGTTAACCATTCAGCCTCATCTCCTTTATTTTATTAAAACCTGAGACTCTGACCCTCCAGTTAAACAACCTTGAGATTAATACTCACTGATTTAACCATAATTGCTATAATAAAACAATAGTTATTGCTCTCCTGGATATGACGAATGAACAACAGGGATGGTAGACGATAAATGACAAGCTCCTCTGTCGCAGATTTACCCCTTCCTTGGAGCCACAGGATTTACAGCCACTGCTTTATGCTTTTTCAGTCTAAAACTTCCTCCACAAGAGGTGATTTGAACATGACAAATGTAAACGTTACTTATTAAGTTGTTCTTTAAAAGACTAAGAGAGCAGGTAATAGAATAATTATTCTTTTTATAGTTTTATATTTACAGCTTAGAATAGTTTACTAGGGAATTAAATTGACCAAAAGGGATAATAGAAAAAAAAAACGTGTTCAAAACATTTCTATTTCAAATTAATTCTGTTCTTTTGAACTTTTTATTCTTTAAAGAATCCTGAAAAAAAGTATCATGCTTTCCACAAATAATATTAAGCAGCACAACTGTTTTCAACATTGATAATAATAAGAAATGTTTCTTGAGCACCAAATTAGCATATCAGAATAATTTCTGAAGGATCTGCTGAAAATTCATCTTTGCCACCACAGGAATAAATTACACTTTTAAAAATATTAAATCACTATTAATATATATGAAAAATGGATGTTTTAAATTGTAATATTTCCTAATATAATCCTTCAGAAATAAGTTTAATCATTTTTACTCCTGGTTAAAACTATTTAAAATCATCAACACAGCTGTGTTCATAACTATGGGACAGCTATGTGTTGCAGATAGCATTAATTACAAGAAACATGCCTGAATACATGCATGTAATCTGTTTCCAAGTGGATTTTTCAAAGTATGCAAATTTGCTTCATTTGGGGAGTTTCTAATGAGGATGTAATGTATAGTGAATAGCAGTTCTCAAACTGCCAGACAAGGGGAAAAAGGGCATGTATGACTATATGAGTTAAGCGGCAAAGCTGAATGAGTGAGCAAAACTAGTCTTCCAGTTAATGCCATTAACTGCAGTTTGATGCTGATCGGCCTCAATTTGCAAGCAACTGTGAAATTACGTCCAAGATGCTCAAAGCGTGCCATCATGAGGGGGTGGCGGCATTAATTCCGAAAAGCTCTGAAATCAGCAGGGTTACGCTGGATGAATCCTCTGCACAGTTCACCAACTCCGACCACAACCATCAGCAGAACCTCTGTGTGTGTGTGTGTGTGTGTGTGTATGTGTGCGTGCGTGCTTAAGTGAGATGGATGGCTTCAACCCTGAAAGAGGACACCTGCCCTGCTCGCAAAACTCATGACAAGTTACAGCATCCCGAACAGATTTTGTTGCCTTCAGGACACATAGAGGACAGATCAGAAACTTGTGCCAACATGTCTGCCAGCTTCCTTATGACACCTGACAAGCATCCTCACAACCATTCCGCTCACATCCAGACAGAAAGAGAGAGAGAGAATAAGTAGCTTTTATTCTGATTTCACAGGGGTCAAACACCTGCACAACTATCCCCAGAGGAGTAGAGAGATGGAGAATGAAGGGAAGGAGGGATGAAAAGGAAGAAAAAAATAGGGTTGAGGTGATGAATAGGCCTGACTGTGGCTGCTCGATCGAAGCGATTGATCGGCACGGCTGCTGACTGATAGTTTCACCTACCGTCAAACACACAAGGAGAGATAGAGTCTGATAAAAAGGTGGATTAATGCTGGGTGGGGTTGGGGGGAGGCACCTATAAATTAATCGAATCTTTCAAAAGTCAAGTGAAACTCAGCGCTTGAGTTATTTTCCACAGCTGTCACATAGATGATTTAGGCCTTTTAATGAACCTGAGACCATCTGGAAAATGTATTTATATGCTTCCTATGAGTCATAAGCATCACAATTGAGCTTTAAGGTTTTTGTTTTTTTTGCTTTAAAATTTTTCAAGATGTTAAATACTTCCTCCAAAGCCACCTTTCCACTATCAGTGACATTTGCATACGATTGTCAGATTTCACTCCATAGTACCAGTAAAATGTAACTTTCAAACTGGTTGTGAAGCAACCCCACACTTATTCAAAATGGTCAAATGAACGATTTGAATGGACATAATGAACATGTGAAATACAAAACAAATGACCCCCCCAATTTATCTGAAAGAAAAACAGTAGGTTTCCAAGTCTAATGATAATAATAACCACCAGCTCTAGCTAGGTCACCTTCTTAACCTTAAAACAGATCATTCTGAAGCCATTCTCAAAACAATTTGATAGTGGTAAGGGTGTCTCACCTGTTTTAAATGAAATGTTGCACTTTTCAATATGAGGCTCACCAAGTCAGCATAAACTGAAAATCTATTTTCTAAATGCATGTTGTTGTTAAAGCTATTATGCATAATTCAGTCATATTTCTTCTTCCTCATCTTTATTCTGGCCTCATACTTTTTTGTATCAAAATGTCATAACTGGATCTTCTGGTGAAACAGCAGACTTCTCTCTGATGACACATGCTGTACTTCACCAATCATTTAGACTGCTTAAACTCCGCCCCTTTCTTATAATCGACTGCAAGATCATATTCAGATCTGCCTCCATCCTCAACAACTGATGGATAAAAGCAAGTCCCCGACCTACGTAACGTGCAATGTATGTAACAAATACTAAAGAAAAGATCTGTGGCTACTTCCATTTCATTGCAATATTAAGAATCAGTGTACTGAGGACAAGTAAGCTAGTAAACCTGTTTCATATATAGCCAGCTATAGTCAATTTAAGGCTATTGTTAAAACAGTAAGAAATAGGAGAACAAGTTCAGCATTTTCCACTGTATAAATTACCTTTAAGAGCTCAGATTAAATGGATTAAAGTTGTCTTTAAAAAATTGGAACATGCATATTATTATGATTGTGCCAAAGTAAATTATTGTAGAACTAATTCTCTACGCCAGTTTGCATTCATTGAATCATGTTCAAATAGATGTTTCAAAAATTAGCAATTTTCGGTTTTATTAAGGAGAGTGAAGGGCAATGTTCACTCATGGTACAATTACTGCAGCTGTTACTGTCAGTTTTAGCCCAAATCCTTCAGTGAATGCAGCTTTATGACAGACATTAATTTGATGGGCTATAAGCCATTAGAGGCTGCATCATTTTATACTGCTGATAAAATAGAAATGAAATTACTGTGTTGCAGTATCTTCTTCTCACTGGAGTGTCTCTCAGCAGCACTCTGTGGGGTGTTTTGGTTCAGAGTGGAGGAAAGATGGGTCTTTTAAACCACACTTGAACTGCTCTGCATCGTTTACCTCACAGTGGGTGTCCTTAATAAAATATTCTTAATAAATATATACTTGCATTGAGTATATACAGACTTTATCCCCCTTTTACACTAAGCGCAGTTTAATCGTTGGGGGTCGTCAGGTCGCTGGATCACTTGGTCGCTAGTGCTTATACTGCTGGATTGGTGAACTGTGTTACTGCCCATAGCTTTTGAAAATATGAAAAATAACTTATGAAAATGTCATTCTATTTTGACAAGGAATCAGTTCTCGTGCTGCTACATTAAAAATTGACATTCTGTATGGAAAAGTGTTTGTTTATAAATCGCAGCAGCGCATAATGCATCATATCATGAACAAGATGAATGATTATCAAAGTATTTCTGACATGATTTTCAATGCATCATTTTTTATTAAATCGCTGTATGTGGGCAGAGATAAATCACATAGAACAATGACATCATTCACTTATTTTTAAGACTTAACTTTAAGCATTACTGTTCAAAAGTTTGGGGTTGGTAAGATGGTTGGTAAGTTTTTTTTTTTTTTTCTAGTAAAGTATATACTCACCAAAGCATTCTAATATGCTAATTTTGTGCTAAAAACATATTATATTAATATAATTAGATTAAAAATAATTATGTACATTATTAGGTTAAATATTTATTAAGGCATATTTGATAGGGACTTGAAAACATAAATGTGCATGCAGGAATCACCCTTCTTCAAATTTGTTGAAGTGCTGGTGACCCAAATAACATCGTCAGTGGCCGCCACGGTTTCTTCTCTGTTCACGCAATTTCAATATCATTGAAAATACATGGATCCTGTTGATTTAGTCCTTCTTTCTCTCTTCTTGATGGCAGGACATTTGGTTGTCGTGTACTGTCACAGCAGCTTATAGTCCTTTTTTCTAGTGTTCTCAGGGTACTTCTTCACACCCAAAATACAGAACTGGAGAATAAAGTGGTTTTTTAGAGGATCGTACAGCCAGTGAACACATGATTAAATGCTGGCCATTTTTATATTCTGTTCTCTACTATGTGTCTTGCGTCTTAATCCTCTGTTCTCATGTTTGTTTCTCTCTCACGGTCTGGCTTACTAATTAGCACAGCACCATGGGACTCACTTTGGTTTCTGCTTCTATCCCAAATGCAGGTCAACAAGCTCTCACAACAGGAACACATCCTGGCCAACAGAATAAGAGGAAAAAGAGGACATGAAAATATTCTTGTGAAACTTCACAGTAAATCAGGTGAATTCTGCGAGCATCAAATGGAAGGTTTTTTGTATGCCAAATGCTGACATGATGAAAAAAGATCAAGTGGCACAGATGGCTAAAGATAAGTTTGATTTTTGACACCATTTCTACCTATCTGTACCCATCATACCAGACGATAAAATAAAAACAGCTATGTAATAATATCTTCATCATCAGTATTTTATTATTATAATTATATATATAACAGTAATCAAAATTATTTAGAATGAATGCACAGCTTACATGTTTGCATAAATTTTATTGCTATACTACTACTACTACTACTACTAATGCATTATTATTATTATTATACACCAATAAGAAATTGTTTTCAATCATCAAATATAAATTGTATCAATTTATTTACAGAGTATGCACAGCTAATTTTTAAAGCAGATGTAAAATAAGAAAAATTGTCAAGAAAAATAAAATTCAAGATTTATTCTCTAACAGAAATTAATTTTGTATTATATTCTAAATATTTTATTAGAAATTTTGCTTCCCATGTAAATGTAAAGGATTTTTGGTTACACTTTCTATGAAGCCCGTATTTATAATACATTAAAAGGGTATTCTTAAGGCATTATAATGAATGCATAAAAACCTTATAATATGTTGTTTTATCTCATAAATAATCATAACAACAACTATAATACATTGTAATACTTACGCATTTGTGGTTATAACTTTTAAGAGTTTGATTATTTATAACACACAATTAATACCATATTAAATCCACTTAATTTATAATGGATTATCTCATATCGTGACATTGTTTATTTAAAATCTGCACAGTATCTTATTACATCTTGTGTGTGGTTAGGAGTGGTTGAGTGATTTTGAGTGTTTCCTGTGACGTTAATGTTAATTTTTGCTAGTTTAAGATCAGTTGTACTGTAATACTTTCAAATGAAAAAAAGCAATGTGTGTGTATATGTGTTTTTTTCTCAATATTGCATTACATTTTATTTTGATGGTCCCCTTAGTCTATTGACTATAAGAAACTTGCAACTACATGACAACTAACTCTCATTAGAGTATTAGCAGACTTTGGTTAAGTTTGGGGTTGGTAGAATAAGTTGATGTACTTGCAAAGTTGCCTATTGTCAGTTGAATGTCTGCTGGGGGAACCATCAAAATAAAGTGTTAGCAGATATTTAGCAGACATACTACTAACTGCTAGTTGACATGTAGCTGTGCCAAGTTACTTATCAACAGTTGTCTAAAGGGTACCATCGAAATAACCAAACTGATAGTACAATAAAAATAGTTTAAAGCAAATGTGTATGGCTGTTTGAGAAAAAAAAAAATTATTAGTACTATTATATTATTATTATTTATAAGTGGTCGTTGTCTGCTTTTTAGTAAAGTGAAGTTACTTACTTTAAAGCAGACAAAGACCCTTATAAGTAATAAGACACATTATAAAGCCTTTTGGATGTGTTCATTGAAGATTTGTATTGTCATTTGTACAGTAAAAACACTAATAGATGTAATAGTTATTGTTGCAGGTCTTGAACAATGCCACGTATGAGACGTATAATAATTATAACTATACTATGTAACTTAAGGGATTGCAAAAAATGCAATTGTGTGTTATAAATCATCCATTTCTCGTAAAAGCTAAATAAAACATAAACAATACTAATACCAATAAAAACCAAAAATAAGCGTAAATTTATTAATATAGATATATAAGTATTATAATGTATTATAAATGTTGATTATTTATGAGATGATACAACATACTATAAGGTTTTTTATAATGCATTATTAATTCATTATAATGCCTTAAGAATACCCTCATAATGTATTATACATACGGGCTTCATAGAAAGTGTTACCGGATTTTTTATATATATTTTTAAACTCAATTATAACACAATAACATTAATAAAATAGAGTCTGCCTCCCCCTCATCCATCACCGTGTCGGCAGATTGACCAAGGGGGCAGGTTGCAGGTGGCTAAAAGGGGACTGTTTCTGTGTACTTTTGCCCGTGTGTGATGAGGTGCACCTGAACTTATTAGAGCCTCATCACCACAGCCATAAAGGCTCCCGCACGTCCTTCTAATAGGACACGGGTCTCCCACATGTATGACCAAGGTGTCCTCAAAGTCCAGGAAGGGTATGACATAGCAGTACCCCTACAGAGACAATGACCGCCTGGTCCGGTGCCTCTGGACCTATAACTGCCCCCTGCACAGCCTGACCTTCACTTCCCCGTGGACACTGTAAACCCTTGTTATTTCATTTAAAATAAAAACCTCCCCTTGGTTTCTCACAGCAAATCCCACTGTTTGTTTGCTCTCTGCCTCACAGGTTAAAGTAAGACATAAAAAAGGGTTCCACCAGCAACCGCAAGCTTCTTTTCCAAGGTTTGGATCGTCTTTGTCTGCGTGGTTCTAGATCAGAACTGAATGGCTGTGGGTAATGAGTGTCCAGGCACAAGCACTGTTTAATTCTGCATGACACACACATGCACACCCACAAAAGCCATATGTCAAAACATTCTGCTCAGTGTGACATCTGTCAACATGATCTCTATGGGGAATTATCATACACATTACATATTATACATACATGTATATCGTTAAAGCAAGTTACTGGTTCTTCCTGCGGTTACAACTGACTTGTTAGACATACGCCTGAATTGTGTGTTTTCAAAACTGATGAGCTTAGTTAGCTGGACTCCAAGCCTGGCAAAGCAGGTTTTACAGTAGCTGCAAAGTGCCCCAAAACTTTTTACAACCAGCAAAACAGACTGAGAGCCAAACTAAGATCACCAACCACCATGAACTAGTTTAAGCCAGTTTTTATTTATTTATTTGCAAAGATGTGACCCTAATTACTGAAATTAATATTAATGAACCAGGGGTTTTGCTACTTTTTTTGGGACCAAATATGACGGAACACTTCCCTTTGAAAGACACCCCTTCTTGTTAAAATATAATAATACAGACTTTTTTCATGTATAAAACCCAATTTATATTGTGAAAAAAATATATTTTTAAATAATCATGAATATGAAATATTATTAAAAAACATTGCGAAAATTTACTTTCTTAAAGTTGACACTTTGACATAAAGTGAAGTCTTTTTTGTATTTGCTGGTCAATATTACTGTAAGAAATAATTTTTGATTAACATGGATGAGGGCCAGTGTTCGAAAGCAGAAATGAAAACCCCCATTAATGTAACCATCTAAAAGGTCATTTAATTATAAGCTACCACTATTATTATTATTATTATTACATTTTTATTATTTTTCAGATACCCACAGACGCCATTTTTAAAACTCTTACCATAAGCCACAAAGCATTCATATCAATGAACTTTAGGTAAATAAAAATATGAAAATGGAAGTCTTTGGCAGGATATCAAACTCTACAACCCTGGACTAAATTAAACAATTCAGAGAGTTTCAAAGCTAAAACCATATGATACACTCATGAAACTCATGTATCTCCTTCATCCTCTCGTTGTTTTTAATTTTTCTCTCTATTTCATTCATTCTGTTCATCTGTTGTTGCTCTGTACTCATCCTCTTCAGTGCTAATGGCTCTGTGACAGGGCCATCTGTTCACACACACACACACACACACTGCACTGTGATGCTAAATGGCACAAGTGTCCTGGTATCTGATAATCAAAACAAATTTAAATAGAGTGTGTAAATGTGTTAGCACAAGCCAAATGAGATTATTCTATAACATTACACTGCATGGTTACACTGGAGCGATGGACTGCGTGAATAAACTAGAGCACAAGACGGCACTAAACTACATCAAATGCAGACTATGCACCACTGAACTACATTTAATACAGTGCAACAACACCATAGCATAAAGTTCAGCATAAACTGCAGTATTAATTAAGCAATTAGACCACAGGATTAAACTCCAGCTCTGGAGATCACTGGATCACAGCAGTGGAGATTGTTGGCAGTATCTGAAGGAATTTGACCACCGGAGTCGTATTAGCTCAGCAAGTCCTATAGGACCAGATTAGAGCATCAGAATCTACAAACCCTCACACACTAAACTATTTTCTGCATGCCAGTGGCACATTTTGGGGAAACGTCAAGGAATCTGGGTACAGACTCAAGTACTTAAAGATGAGTGAAGGGAAGCTTCATCTGTGCCAGCAGCAGACTTGCCTATAAACCTGTAGATGTGACTCAGATAGGGGCTGTTTATTTTAGACTTGCCATTTTAAGCCTCTTGTGCTGTTAATATTTAATGTCTGTCACTGAATTAACAACATTCTCAGCATGGATTTTCCTCAAAAAAAAAAATAGTTCATGTAATTTAGTTGAACATATGACAGCCCCAGAAACACTCATAAATAAGAATTTAGACCAAATGTGACTTTTTCAAAAGTCAAGCTTCATTTCATTCAGTTTTCTGCAAATTTATACTTGTTCCTCCAGCATTGCTGAGGACTGGATCTCCAGAGACATGATTAAACTTAGTAAATTGAATCATGAAAAAAAATTATATAATAATGTGAACAGAGAAATAAGAGGAAATATATAAGAAACAGACTGAAAATTGAATAAGATGTATTATTATTATTATTATTATTATTACCAAGATTTTTCCTCTATTAGTACGGAAGGTCGTCCGTTGACCTTCTAATGTTTTTTTACGGAGTGATATTTTCTTATTCCAAACCTACAGTTACCCTAGCATAAATCTGTTTGCATTTGAACATGTTCTATGAAGGCCCTTCTTTATAAGCCGTTTTCCTGTGAGGACCTGTTGGTTGGTCCCTGAAATATCAGATTTAATATACTTATGGAGTCATTGGTCCTCACAATGTCGGAAAACCAGAACCAACAAGCCACATGAAATAAGCATGACTCAAAGAAAACAAACAACCGTCTTGAGACTATAGCCAGTACTTAGATTTAGTACTACTATTAAGCAAATTAATATCAACAAACATTACTTTGATGGGCATGTTTTAGATTGGGCAAGCTGGAAACACAGCGAATGACAGCGGGGTCAGTAAATGTTACATTCATTCCTGCCAACTGAATTATGAAGACCCTGCTAAGATTTAGCTGCACCAGAATTAGCTACTGAAAGATCGGTATCCTTCACATTATATCTCAGGGCTATGAGTGGACAGACGATTTCCAATATTACCTATCCTTGTCAGTGGCTACACCCAATTCACATTATTGGCGTCTCTGTGTCTGAACACCCCACGGCTCGTGCCTCTAGCGGGATGACTCCGAGAGCGTAAGAGCTCACGCAGGCACAACACATCACTGTCACTGCAGTGGGGCTGCAACCTCATTCGCACACTTCGCAAACTGAATGCTCCCCTCCATTGTTTATGTCGGTGCAGGGTACGAGTGCAAACTCCTTCTCTAGTCTCTTCATGATAGCCGCCACATCGCACCTCACAGATTGTGTTGTGTGGGGCTTGGTACGATTTTGTAATGCATCGTCTTTGTTTCTGTCATGCGATGTTTATTAAGTCGCCGATCAGGGGGTTTTGGGTGGCAAGTATAGGTCTGTTCGGAATATATATCTCCACCCACCCTCCCCCCCTCACCTCCTCGTTTGCCCGCACTGGACGTTTCTATGGCGCGCTGATCGTCGCCATATCATGACGATAGATAGGGTTTTGATCCAAGGAAAGAGAGAGTCCTAGTTTGTCCCTATCTCCATTGTGTACTACTACGTCAGAAAAGGGGAGACGCACTACACAATTCAGCCAGCTCCAGTTTTTTTTTTTTCCCCCACTGCCTACTCCCCGTACTTATCCGCCGTTTCTGTTTTCTCCCGCCTAGTACTTCAGGGTGTTGTCCTTCGTACTTAATTGTCCTCTTACAGATTTTTTGATACCCGATCGCTGTTATCTTACCCTTGTTCATTGAGTGCTTATTGAGTCAATAATCTTTCATTTATTAGCGATTGTGCGTCGATGACCATTCGCGTTATGTGTCGTTGCCACACCCGCCCTAAGCTTTGTTGTTCCCACATGGCCTGTGTGGTGTTTTCCCTTTATGCCCCGGTATTGCATGCTTCCCGCCTCTTCTATCTGATGCGCATTTTGACTCCACCTCTTTTGTTCCCACCCCATACTACACTCCACCAATACAATAGGCTTTTTATGCCTCCTGGTCTCTGAACCTTTAACCTTCCGCACCTTTCCATCTGCACACAGTTTTTTAAGTGGACACCGGGGCCACCCACGGTCTTTAGCTTTTTACTATCTTCCACAATAACTGAAGTTTGGACGTATGCTTTTATGTTGGATTTCTGAGTGTGTTTGATCGTTCTAAAACCTTCATTGTGAACGCCCATACGGTTTTGCTTCTCAGATTGAATTTGGGCTCCCTTGGTTTTGCCTACTCGGTTGGCCTTGAATTAATTCCCTGTCGCCTTAAAGATCTTGTTCTTGTCCACCCCATTTGCGCTGACGCTATGTACCCCTGTGCTACGGAAGTGGTCCTATCTTCTGGCCCAAATCATTGATGTCGCGATGAACGGTAATTAATTCGTGTGAGCTAATTGCAAGTGGAGGAATATTTTTGTGTAGCATAGTATGGCGGCGTACCACCGAACTTTGCGCACTGACTTTGTGCTCTGCATTGTCACCCATCAAGCCCTGCGCTAACCCCAAGGCGAGGTTCAATACACACCCACAGCAGTGCGGAAGAATCTTGGCTCTGGGGGCAGTGGGGGTTCAGTACCTGCTCCAGGGTTCTCACCTCAGTTGTGGTATTGAAGATGGAAGAGAGCACTGGTTATTCACTCCCCCCACTGATAATTCCTGCTGGACCTGAGACTTGAACCCACAACCTTCGGGTTACAAGTCAGACTCTCTAACCTGTAGGCCACGACTGCCCCAAATGGCTGCAGGTTATGTACATCTATCATACAGTTACCGCATCTCATCACATTCATATGCATGCAACTCTGAGCATTAAAGTATTATGTACATGCAAACTTTCATACACAAATACGATATATAGTACCTGCTACATGCACACGCACAGTCGCAACAACTGCAGAGCGATTCTTTCCTCCTTTCTTATTTGCCTTCTTTCTTTCTTATTTATTCAGCTAGCTCACATTTTATTTTCGTCGGTGCTGTCAGAGTGTGCATGGTATCTCTCCTGGCCTTTTCGCTCTGCCGTCAGACTTCATTAAATCTGCAAGTTGTATTTGCATAAGTGGCACCAAGTCTCAACACCTATATCCCAGGGTGACGTGTCATTTCATGGTGTGTGTGAATGAGAGAAAGACGGTGACAGTGTCTGGCAATATTTGCGTGCAGCTTTGTTCACCTGTTTGTATTTTGCCAGATTCCTACTGATTCAAAGTAGCCAAACAATCCCAGATGCTTTAGAAGTGAGCTGCGCCTATTATTATTCCACAACATTCCGTTGAATTTTAAAACTCACGGTCTCGTTGTTGTGCGGGGGGAATTTCTGCTTGCGGTGAGCTTCAGTATGTGTATGTGCGCCTCTGGGTGTGCGTTTCATGATATCATGTATTACGATATCAGCATGCATCTCCATACACGGCCTATGCATCATTTCACTTTCAAATATCTCTCTTTGTGCACCTCTCTCTATGTGCCTGCCGTTCGGGTTAGTATTAATGAGTTTTATTTGGGCTAATTTATCTAATCTTTAATGACATGTGAAAAACGTTCTCAAAGCTAAATGGCATGTGCATTGAACATATTTGAGAATTCGATTTGACAAATAAAAATCCCAATTTGTTGTCAGAAAGTGAAGGACAGAGAGAGGTTGTGCATAGAGAGCATATGTTTTGTCTAAAGGCGTAAAGGTCAGAAAACATGATACATATATAATGCTGATTATGTTGTTTTCCTGCGTATCAGTATCGGTGGAGGAAAAATGAATAAATCATGTTATTTGCGGCACAACAAGCTATTCGTTTTCAATAGCTTGCAGCCTCTGAAATCAGAGTACGGAGAAAAATTATTTTTGACATTTTTAATTATTGAATATAATACTGACACATGTACTCAATAGCAGTTACCAGGCTGGATAAAAAAACATTGATAATAAAAGTGATAACCTTTAAACTTTTTTCTTCTTGTTTTGAGAATAACACTTTGATCTTTTACACTTTTACATTTTCTAGAATATACTGGTACATCTATTCTTTTATTTCAGACTGTGGGGTTGAAAAGCTTTAATTTAGAAACAAACAATATACAGAAGATGAGTCCGTTAAAGGTCCAGATTGATTTTACATGTTTAAATGCTAGCACATGCAGTTTAACCAAGGACAGTCCCACACCACAAGAACATGCGATCGCGAGATGATTATGGAATTGTCGCGAAGGGAAGACTGCCTACAGGCGCGCAAGGAAGGAGGCATGTACTGACAAAAGCTTAAATCCATGGGGCTGCACGGGTGTAGACGAACTTCTGTAATAATAAAAAAAAAAAAATAAAAAAAAACAAATAAACTCTTGAGCTCTCGATCTAAGGGTACATGAGAAACCCCAGCCAACACGTTCCAGAGGTTATGGATCCACACCCAGAAGAAACGACAGGCAAGTCTAGGCAGGGCGGGTTTTATGTTGGCTATATTTCCAGAGAATCGATGGCTCCTCAGATGTTTTGCTTGCAAGCATCTTGACTAATACTGATCCGATCGTTCAGCTGAAGTAAATGCATGTCTTAGTTAGTCTTCACTGTCAGCACTTTTGTACCAGTTAAGTCGGCTTGGGAGCATAGAACCTATCGGGTCATGAAATAGAGAACAAGGAAGAGTTAGTTTAGGTTTGACAACTTTCCCATTAGACCACATCTGCACTGTGTTTACAGAGCATCTGACTCCAGTAACCCCCAAAATAGTAATCATTAGGAAGCTATATGGCCCATTCTGTACAGAGGAAGTAAAGTATGGTTATCATCTCCTGCTAGTAGATTTCAATTAAGGGCTTGGCATTTATCTGCACTAGACTTCTGTCTTGGCATGATGGGCCTGGCCCCTGCTGGAGCTGTGGGTGAAACAGTGGCACCCAAGCAAACTCAGCTCATACGAATTTGGCACCATGCCTTCCAAGTTGGCACAGAGGGACAACTGAGGAGAGCGGCATGGCATGATGCCCGATACTTGATCCACCCTCTCAGTCTTCCTCTTGCTTTCCTTTTCCCGGTGTCTCTTTCAGTTTTGGCAAGGTTTATATTGCAAGAGGTGTGCTGGCATAGAACAAACAGTTGCCATGCTAATCAGTCATTATAAACATCCATAACTGATCAAAGCAACTCTTCATTTCTCCTCTCTTATATTCTTACAAACCTGCACTGTATGTCCTTGGAATATATAAGATCTCCAGCTTCTTTCCCTTGTTTCCTCTTTCTTTTAATGTGTTGTATCGTTTGCATACTGTAAGTTCACTTATTAATCTTGGTTAAAAGTTTTGATCAGCATGTGGTCCAATACTGAATACAAACTTAGAGAAGTGAGATCACTTTAAAACATTTCAGACTGAGTTAAAGAGCCGAAGGTTCAGTGCTGTAGGTCTCATTCTGAGCACAGTTGCATCTGTAATGAGAATTAATGTGTTTGTGTGGGTTTATGTAGCTATACTTTTATAGGACCTGATATAACCTCTGGGGATGCTCTCAAAGGTAAAAATGATTCATAAAGTAAAGAAAAGTTATTTTTTTCACATAAAAAGACAATGTACATGCTGTAATATAACTCTTAAGAAAATATGAGTGCTGCCATGAGGCTATATGGTATTTTGGGTGGTTTTTAGTGTTACTATGCAGGTGTTAGCGTGTTCTGGCTGTTTGTTGGAACATTAGGTGGTTGCTTATGAGCTCAAGCCAATAGAGAGACAGAGATTGAATGTGTGTGCATGTGTGTGATAGAAAGATCTGACAGAGGGCTGTGTGTGTGCAAGGTCCAAAGTAATATAAGAACAAATTTTAACACATACACACACACACACACTTTTATTCCATCTGTTCCTTGGGCCTTTTTTCATTTATGAAGATTTCACTACATCTAAATAAACATAACACTCATTCAAAAAAAACTTCATCACACACATGAAGGTTCAGATGAATTCACTGTGATGAAAAATGGATCAGTGTTATGTGCACATTTTATGTTATGAGAGGTATGATGGCACAGAATAGCTTATCAGTCATTGATCAAACCAGACCCTTTCTTCTCCTTCTCTCCTGCTTTCCTCTATTTTTTTATGGAACTCTTTAAATAATTAAAATCACCCCGACACTCATTTTTACAGTAATATATGAAAACTCTCCAGAAACGTCTCCATGTATTGTTCTCTACAGTAAAACAGAGTAGGGGCTAAGTAAGTATAAAGCAATTATATTTGACAAAACTTTTAATTGGAGGAGTTTGAATATTCATAACTGCAGTGTATGTAAAATATACATTCTACCGGTTAATATTGTATTAATAATAATATATGTAGTTGAGTGTGCATAATTTGATTGCAAGTCCTGAATACTTCCTCTCCAGCAGAGTCCAAAATTAACTTTCTGTCACACCTATCAATTGTCGGGTGAATTGACAAAATTTGCCAGTAATACACATAATTCATTTTCTTTCTTACTGGCCTGAATGTGCATCATACAGTATGGTAAAATAATGCAATAAAGTAAAATATAAAATAACCTAATGCATAGTGCACATTCATGGCCAGATATATATATATATATAAAAACCATGTATTTTTTGATAAAAAGTAAAAACTTAAAAAATAATTTCTCAAATTTTCCACTAGGCAAGAGTTCATTTTGTACCCTGCTCTCCAGTGACTAGAGATCAGAATAAGTATTGACATCAAGTCTTCTGGTCACTTCATTTTATTTGCTGCTTTGTTCTGCCTTTGAATTTTTTCTGTTGAGAACAGTCTGAGTCAGTCACTTCACATCTGCCACTCAAAACATAAGTGCTTGTGTGTTTGTTGCTGTGCTTGTCTCTCTCTTTCTCTGTCTCTCAAAATTCAAGAAGCTTTATTGGTAGCATAAAAAGGGGTAGTCTCTATTTTTCTGTTTTGTTCTTTTTTTTCTTCCTTAAATCAGGCTGTTTTATGTCAGTTCCAGCAAACTCCAGACTCTCTCCACATGAACTTCTAAGGTATGGTACGGAGCGTGTTCACAACAACAGAAATTAGGTCACTGAGAGAAAGAGAGACAGGCTTTGTTCCAAAATCTAGTGTGCTGCCTATCTAGACCATATTTTAAATACTAATAGACATATTGTCACGGAAACACCTGCCTCACCAACCGAATCAGCCTCCTACACCAGCTCACAATCACCTGATTACTGATCACGGACACCTGCACCCACTTACCACACCACTCAAATACTCACTCACCTCATTCACTCATCGACTGGTCTCAAGGTTGCAAGCTACTCTGTCCTGGTTCCTCGACTTCCAATCTGCCTGTTCCCCTCGGAATCCTCAGTTCTCGGCCGCAGGACCGGAGTGCCGACCCAGATAAGACTGTGTTTTGCTTCCCTTACTGCCTATGTTGAACTCTTTTCCGTTGGAAGCATCTCTTAAGTTCCTGTTATTAAACTCTCTGATTTACGTTACCCTGCCTGTTTGCCTCTTTGTCCCGGTTGTGACAGAAGACCAGTCCCTCAAAACAAAAAGGATAACAACACGGACTATGGATCCTCAGAGCACCTCCTCACCGGAACCCTCACCCAGTCGGACTTTCACCACCTCTCTACCCGCCTGTCCCATGGCCCGGCCAGCCAGCTTCTCGGGTGAGGCAGCCCTCTGCAGCGGGTTCCTGCTGCAATGCTCCCTCTATCTGGAGATGCAACCGCACCTGTTTGTGACCGAGCGGGCCAAGGTGTCGTTCATCATCTCGCTACTGTCGGGACGAGCCTTGCAGTGGGCCGAAGCCTTGTGGACGGCCCAGAGCCCGTGCTTTCACTCACTGGAGGGCTTTGTTAAACACTTCCGGGAGGTATTCGGTCAATCGACCACGGAAGTCACGGTGCATAAGGAGCTCTTTCAACTGCGGCAAGCCGAATTATCCATCCACGGATATGTGCTCCGCTTCCACACACTCGCCGTCAGCAGCGGCTGGAACGAGGCCGCGCTGCTCTCGGTGTTCCGCCGAGGCCTCAACCCGGGCCTACGCCGACAAATGGCCATCTATGATGACACCGTGGGCCTCGACAGTTTCCTCCAGAAGGCGGTTCGCATCTCCCAGCACCTAACCGCGTGCCCTATGGAAGCGATACCCGCTGCCGCTGCCTCACCCGGCCTCTCCACTCCAGCACCAGAGCCCATGATCACGGACAGCTACCACCTGTCGTCCTCAGAGCGATCTCGGAGACTCACCCATGGCCTATGTCTCTACTGTGGATCCCAGGGGCACCAGCTCCGAGCCTGCCCCCTTCGTCCACCACGCCCAGGGGTGAGTACTATCCAGATCACTCCTGATGTGTCAGGCATTCCTCATATAAATGCTCTTCTAATTTATCACCACCAATCCTTTCCAGTCAAAATCCTCGTGGACTCCGGAGCGTCGGGGAACTTCATCTCCTCCCGTAGTTTCGCCGGATTGCAAATTCCCCGCTGCAAAAACTCCACAATTTACCAGATTACCACTGTCCAGGGAAAGCCGCTGGGCAAAGGGCTGGTGCGGCACCGTACGCCCGAGGTCGTTCTTCGGATCGGATGTTTCCACGCCGAACGGATCTCTCTACTACTGGAGATACTGGAGGAGGCCGTCTTGGACATCGTCCTGGGACACCCCTGGCTCGCCCGGCATCAGCCCACCATTGCTTGGAGGTCCGGAGAAATACTCGCGTGGAGTGGGGAGTGCAAACAAATGTGTCTCCGGGATTTGCCTAGACCGCTCGCCGACCGGAAGGATCTCCCAGTCTGTTCCACCTCAGTGGAAAGCCCGGATTCTGCGCCTATCACTCCTCCTCCTCCCGAATATCAGGCGTTCCAGGACGTGTTCAGCAAGCTCGCTGCCACTCACCTGCCACCTCACCGGCCATGGGACTGTGCCATTGACCTGCTGCCTGGGGCCCAATTACCCAAAGGACACGTCTATCCACTGACGATCCTGGAGAGAGCCGCTATGGAGGAGTACATTCACGAAGCCTTGCAACAGGGGTTCATCCATCCGTCCACCTCACACGCAGCGTCGAGCTTCTTCTTCGTGGCCAAGAAAGACGGGGGCCTAAGACCCTGCATCGATTACCGGGCCCTAAATGACCAAACGGTGAAGTTCGCCTATCCCCTTCCTCTGGTCCCGGCAGCCTTGGAGGAACTCCGCGGAGCCTGCGTGTTCAGCAAGCTGGATCTAAGGAGCGCCTATAACCTCATCCTCATTCGCAGGGGTGACGAATGGAAGACTGCCTTTGTCACGCCCACCGGGCACTACGAATATCGGGTCATGCCATATGGGCTTTCCAACTCACCTTCCATATTCCAGAACTTCATGAACGAGATCTTCCGAGACATGCTCAATCGGTTTGTCCTCATCTACATCGACGACATTCTCATTTACTCACCCACGCTCGAAGCACACCGTCACCATGTCACCCAAGTCCTCAAGCGCCTCCGCCAACACCACCTGTTCCTCAAGACCGAGAAGTGTGAGTTCCATCAGTCCACGTTTCACTTCCTAGGATACATCGTCACCCCGGCCGGAGTACAAATGGACCAGAGGAAGGTGGAAGCCGTTCAGAACTGGCCCCAACCCGGTACCATCAAGGAGATGCGGAGGTTCTTAGGGTTCGCAAACTTCTACCGCCGCTTCATCGCCCACTTCAGCCAGATGGCGGTGCCCCTTACCTCTCTCCTCCGACGGAAAGCCAAACTCCTCACTTGGACCCCAGAGGCCCACCAAGCTTTCAGCCAGCTCAAGGCCGCCTTCTGTACGGCCCCGGCCCTGTCACACCCAGACCCCAATCTCCGCTTCCTGGTCGAGGTAGACGCCGCGACCCTGGGAGTGGGCACCGTCCTATCACAGTGGCGAGGTGAACCCCCCGTGCTCCATCCATGTGTGTACTTCTCACGGAAGTTATCCCCGGCGGAGCAGAACTGCGACGTGGGAAACCGGGAGTTACTAGCCATCAAGCTCACCCTGGAGGAGTGGCGGCACTGGTTGGAGGGTGCCAAGCACCCCTTTGAAGTCATCACCGACCATAAAAACTTGCAATACCTCCGAGAGGCCAAACGTCTGAACCCTAGGCAGGCCCGCTGGGCGCTGTTCTTTACCCGCTTCCTCTTCGTGGTCACCTACCGTCCCGGGATGAAGAATGTCCGTGCGGACGCACTTTCTCGCCTACACCAACCGGATCCTACCCCCGAAGAACCCGAGCCCATCCTGCCGCCTGCCGTCTTCATGTCTCCCATTCAGTGGGCTCTCACTGATCAGATCCGTGCCGCCACTCTCACCGAACCCGCTCCGCCGGGAGGCCCAGAAGGGAGGAGCTATGTCCCATCCACCCTGCGTGTCACCCTTCTGGACTCAGTTCACACCTCCCCGGGATCGGGGCACCCAGGCAGCCGCCGAACCCTCTCGCTTCTCCAGAGCCACTACTGGTGGCCCCACATGGCCCGAGATGTCGCCCGGTATGTAAGGGGATTCTCGGTCTGTGCCATCACCACCACGCCACGTCATCTGCCCGAGGGGAAACTGGTCCCGCTACCCATCCCTCGCCGTCCCTGGTCCCACCTGGGGGTGGACTTCGCTACGGACTTGCCTCCCTCCAACGGATTCACGACCATCCTAGTGGTCATCGACCGGTTCTCCAAATCCTGCAAACTCATTTACCATGAGTGGGATACTACCGCACGGGCCCCCGGAAACCGCCGCCGACAGAAGCTCTCTTCAAGCACTGAGTTTCAGGCTTCTGGCCCCTCCCAAGGCAATTGTTCGAGAGTCCGCAGGACACGCAATTCATTATCCAGGGGGTTCTGCGCCGCGGGGTTTTTCCGCCTCCTGGGAGCATCCGTCAGTTTGTCCTCGGGATACCACCCACAGACCAATGAACAGACCGAGCGGAAGATCCAAGAGATCGGACGGTATCTCCGGGCCTACTGTCATGACCATCAAGACAGCTGGAGCCAGTACCTACCCTGGGCCGAGTACGCCCAGAATTCCTTACATCCGCCTCCGGCGGCCCAGTAAGAAGCTGAGTCCCCGGTACATAGGTCCTTTCCCCATAGCAAGGCGCATCAACAATGTCACGTACCGGTTACACCTGCCTGCCCATTATCGGATCTCACCCACCTTTCATGTGTCCTTGCTCAAACCCTTCACTAATCCTCTGGATCTCTCTCCCTCCACAGAACACGAGGTACCCCCCCTCCGCCCGAGGTCGTCCCCAATGAGACCGTCTACAGAGTCAAGGAGATCCTCGAATCCCGGTGGCGAGGCGGCCGGCTTCAATACCTTATGGACTGGGAATGGTACGGTCCTGAGGAGAGGTCATGGGCAGACAGAGAGGACATACTGGACCCATCCCTCCTCAACGACTTCCACCAGGCTCATCCAGACCACCCCGCTCCCAGGAGCCCCTCGAGGTATCTCGCGTTCAATCTCGGGCGTCGGGAGACGCCCGTGGGGGGGGTAATGTCACGGAAACACCTGCCTCACCAGCCGAGTCAGCCTCCTACACCCGCTCACAATCATCTGATTACTGATCACGGACACCTGCACCCACTTACCACACCACTCAAATACTCACTCACCTCATTCACTAATCGACTGGTCTCAAGGTTGCAAGCTACCCTGTCCTGGTTCCTCGACTTCCAATCTGCCTGTTCCCCTCGGAATCCTCAGTTTTCGGCCGCAGGACCGGAGTGCCGACCCAGATAAGACTGTGTTTTGCTTCACTTACTGCCTATGTTGAACTCTTTTTGGTTGGAAGCCTCTCTTAAGTTCCTGTTATTAAACTCTCTGACTTACGTCAACCTGCTTGTCTGCCTCTTTGTCCCGGTTGTGACACATATTTAGCCACATTCTAAGGTAGCATTGCTTGTATATTTCAATGCAAAAAAATATACATGACGTACAAAATGAGAGAATTATTATAATTATAGTAAATTATGGAAAAATTTAAAAAACATAATAAAATCAATCTACTAAATATGACATTTTAACTAATAATTTCGTTGTGATGTGTTTTATGCTGGAGGATGCACTTTCTGCATTTTGTCATTAGAAATGAGAGTATGATAAACCCTGACAACTTGAAAAGTTACGGATCCCACAGGGCCAAATGGAGAGGTCCTGTGTGTTTGTGGGTGTGGGTGTGTGTGTGTGTGCGTGTATTGTGTGAGGTGTGTGTGTGTGTGTGTGTGTGTGTGGAGTGTATACTACCTGGGTGGTCTTCACCTTGTTTCCTGTGCTGCAGCTCCAGCCAGTAAGGTCGGGCAGGACTTTACACTCCTCACCATCCAAACACGGCTGCATCTGACACCACCACTTCTGAGCTACTATAGATGCTACACACACATCACAGGAAACATGAACAAGTACACTACGGTTAGTACAAACAGAAACTCTCACTTCCTATAAGTATAGGGGTCATATCATGGAATGGGGGAAAACAAATCAGACAAAATGTTGTGTTGTTCCTGGATGGGTGTAGCACCTACACCTCTGCATATAC
>JADLZN010000360.1:321010-586162 GCA_018155175.1 Sinocyclocheilus anophthalmus | reverse complement strand
AGTCTGAGTTTGTATAAACATCAATCAATCAATAAGCTGAAAAATAAAACCAAAGTTTTAATTTTTTTTTTAAATTTTAGATAATATCTTGTTAAAATTGATTTCATAAAATCAGTATCGAAAAAAGTATCGTTCAGGAACTGGTATCGAAATCGAACATTTTTGAACGATACCCAGCCCTAATATATTTATTCAAAGTTCACTAATGACTAATTGATAATGATTATATGATTCAGAACTCTATTGGATAGGGGTCAATGAAATTCAGAATATTTCAATACAATTTCAATGATTTTAAATAAAATGCCAATAGCCACAATCTGTGGTGTTGTCTTTTCCGGGAAATATTTATTATTAATTAATTCAATGTAATTAATAATCATATTTTTATTTTATCATTATTTGTATTTCATTTTATGTATAGATTAAAATTATTTGCATAATTTTTATTTTATTCTTTAAAAAATTAGTTTTTACAACCTAAACAAATTATTTAAAGAATTACTATTACATTTCTCAAGCTACAGGATTACAGAAAAATACAAAAGTATGTTATGTAGTGGCAAAAAAACAAGCAAAAGCCTTCAAAGCACTTGCAAACTAACAGGCGTTTTCCCTAAACATGTTTTTATTTTCCAAAGTTCAAATAGTTTTTTCTTACTACTGTAAAGTGACATCACATTCAACTATTCCCATTATCAATTTACATTAATTTGACCAATTTGTTGTTGCAGACCCATCATCAACCACCCACCACATTATATTCTAGTTATCAGCCTCTAAATAAGCTATATTAGCACTTGTTGGTACCACTGATGTAGACCTTGTCTTTCAAAACATACAAGTGTTCAAACGGTCAAAGCAGAAGATCACCTGACTCTCTAGACGTGGGGGATGGAGGAGGAGTGGTGACTGTAACACTGTGTTTGTCCCACACTGTCTCCAAAATACCTGCGAGGAAAAGAGAGTAGTTTAAAATAAAACTGCAAGCCCAATCCAGGGTTCCAATCAGATCACATACACTTTTTACAGTTCTTAAGGACTAGTAACATTCACATATACTCTGAATTAACGAGTTCTGAGCGTCTCACCAGTCAGAAGGTTCAGTACGGTGGGGATCTGATCCAGCAGGAGTTTCTTCAGCTCCTCTTTACGAGCGACACTCAAGTCTTCTCTGGGACAGACCAGCTCTTCTGAGGTCATCTTGAGCAGAACTAAACCCAGCGGCGCTAGAGATGGTGATTGCACTAACTACAACACAAAACCACAACGATGGAGTCAGATCACTTTAATAGGATTTAATAACACGTAATAAAGAATAAGACATACCTGTAAGGTGTTGCTGAAGAAGTTATGGTAGAACATCGGCCAGTCTTGGCGTCCGATGTCCACGATGACTTTGCACAGCTTGTTTCTGATGAAGAAAGGCAGCAGTGCATGCTGGGAAAGCAGAAGCTTGGGCAAACAGCTACGAAGTTCTGCTTTGTCTTCACTGGCTACACCAACCCACATCTTGTTCACAAGATTCTGCACAGAAGGACCGACACATTTATTGTCATGTGTATTCTTAATTCTTATCTTATTATCAATGATGCCTGTGCTCGTATATTTTAATGTATTTTAGGGTGAATTGAACAAACAATGTCATGTTTCACCATAAAATCAAAAGAAAAAAAAAAGAGTTGTATTTTGCATAAAGTAAATTAAATCAATTTTTTGTACTATTAAGATGCGTTTTCGTTGCATGGTGATATGATTTTAATGTAAATTCCCTAAACATACCCTTAAAACTAATATTATTGCACTATTGTAGCGAAAACCATCCACTATAAAAACAAATTATTAATATATTTAGCGAGTATTTAGTATAGATAATTTAAATGTAGACATTTTCACAATATAGTAATAACGATTTAGGAGATAAATATGCCCACTAGTCATGAAAATCTGAATGAAAAAAACATCCTAAAGGGCATATTTTTTTGCAAGGAATTACTTCCATTAGTTTCATTCAGCTGTTCTTTTGAGCTTCCTATTAATCAAAGAATCCTAAAAAATTATTACCCGGGTAAGCATAAGAGACTTCTTTTAAAAAAAACGTTACATTTTAAACATCATAATTCCAAAGTTTTGAATGGTATTGTGAGACTTAAAAATGGTCTTTGCAGTTATGAAATTAATCAAGAGAAAATAATGAATGGAAGGGTTAACTTTACCTCAAACACAGTAAGGCTGTACATCATGACGTATTCATTTCTGCTGTTGGAGAGGAAGTAGAGGCAGTGTCTCCATGAACCAGGCTGACCCGCAAAACTGTTCAGCAGCTCTTCTGCAGTAAACAACACCAAAACAGTCTTTACAAAAACATATTTTGGAAAAAAAAAAAAAAACATTCACATTCTAACTCCGAATTGTGGAAATCGTTAACATGTTTATTTGTGTGCTTTGTAGCATTTAACACCAAACAAACCGAAACTCTGGTAAACACGAGCAATACAATAAAAAGGGAGTATACGAGTTAAAGGTGCAATAGGTGATTGTCTTCAGAAATATTTTTTGTTATGCTGGTTGAAAGTCTCTTCACATCCCGATAGCAATCATTAAGTTAAGTGGTCTAAATGTATTCATCTGTATTTATATATTCTGTGGAAGGCGTAGGACCAAGAAATGTTCGTCCAATCAAAACGCTCGGTCCGAGCGTTTTAATATGCTTTCCTACCTGCCTGTCAACATATGTATTTGCATACACCCTGTTCGCGCAGATAGGATACGTCATCAACGCGTTCACGCACGCTGTGCAGACAGAGCGAGAATGACAGACAAACATCAACAACCCGATCTTCCTTCCTGGTATTGTAGTACTTTTAAAGTTTTTCTCACCAGTGATGACGCATGATGTAGACCAGCGTTAACCAGTCCTCGCGCCCCCCGCTCTGCATATTTTGCATGTCTCTCTTATTTAACACATGTTATTCAGATAACCAGCTCGTTAGAAGTGGGCTACGTGCATGAACTGTGTTCCGATCGATATGATACCTACACAGTGTTCATTGGTCCCTACTCCCTGAGCGGGGGAAATACGTTGAAGTTTACTTCACTTCGGAACATGGGCTGGAATTGGGAACCGCTGATGTAGCCTATTTTAGTAATGTTGTCTCTGGTACTCTGGTCTGTGAGTGAGTGTATATGCATTCAGGGAGCGTGGCTTTGGACGGCGATTGCAGGGAGGGGGGGACGTTCGCTTTCAGTGCTATCAGGCTAACGTTAGCATTTTCCAAGATCTCCATTGGCCTGTAATTCACACAGGACACGTAAGAAACAAACTTATGGAAAGCATAAATGAATGCTGTTCCCACAACTGGAGCTCTTCACTTCTAATTTCATGACAAGCCAGTGACGGTTTGTATACAAAGTTTTGCATATTTGCATGAAAAAGAAAACATTGGTTTGTTGCACACCTACATAGATGAGCATTTCAAAAACCAGTATGTTTGTGAGCAAGAGCTACTTTACAATAACCTTGGAATTCCATTAACAGTTAAATTGACAGACATTGGCTCTAAATCCACTTACAGTATCTACCTTATTAAAAATCAATATGCGTTCCATCTTTTCTAGGAACTGAACCCTTAACATTGACTCCATTAGATATTGCAGGTTTTTGTTATGACAACATTTTAAAAAACAGATCAACTCTTGTGACAAATAGGAACTGAAAAACCAGCTGATAGTTTTGAACATGGTTTTGTTTGAAAATATGGTGTGAAATATGGTGAAAGACCATACAGATGGTTGTAACGAAGACAAGTATAGCTGACTTACACTCAAACAGCTTCTGTAAAGAGCTCATTCACACTTCATATTTCGTTCATAGTTCGTAAATGTACTTTTAAATCATTTTTCTATTGCATTATGGACTGAAATGTATAATTATGGAGTCAAGTCTAAAGCAAAAATTAATATATATTAGGGATGGGAAGGTTCCCCGATTCGCTCGGTGCATCGGCATAAAAAGTTAACGATGCGGTGCATCGGTTTAAAAAGCGTGCATTGGCTACAAGTTGGCATTTATATCGCGATGCATTGTTTCTAACATATTTGCATCGGTAAAAACGTTATTTACGGTTATTTAGAAAGTGACCAATAATCTGTGACCAATATTTTATATGTAGATTGATTTCTTCTCTCTAAACTGTTTCTCAAGCGTGCTCTCTCTCATCACCGCTGCTGCTTCTTGTTTATAATAAATAATAGTATGAGACAGTGGTAATATTATTGTGTTCCTGTTGGTCAGCAGAGGAGCTTAACTTAGTCTGACAGTTAGCCTGCTTTAGACCAGATTAGTTTCCCAGCATAAGTTGCCACAGTAACTAAACTTGATCTAGGCCTATGTTAAATTTGCTTAATGGAACCAAATAATTTGACAATGAGTCAAACTAACAGAAGTAAGCCTGGCTTATTTGGTAAACTAGTTTCATGAAACAGGCATCGAGGCATTAAAATTGATCATATTTTTTCTGCCATTGCATGAATCGCATGAGTGAATCGATTGAAATCGTATCGCACTGCATCGTAATAGGGGTGAATCGTATTGCATCGCATCGGTAGCTGTTTCATATGTATCTTTAATGTATCGTATCGTTGGCTACGCACCGAGATGCGTATCGTATCGACCTGAGTCATGAGATGCACATCTCTAATATATAGCAAGCCATTTCAAAAGGTTAAATTCTGTCATATTTGGGTGAACTGTTACTTTATTACAAACGTATTATTGGTTTTCTCTTAAAGTAAAATGACAATAACCTTGTACATATATCGACATCAACTCTGGGTTTTGGAAACTGAATGTTTCTGATGCAATACTTGACTTATGCAGGGTCTGATATACAAGCCATTTATTTCCTGATGAAGCAACACTTACAGACAGTTTCACTTTCTCCAAATATATCACTGCTGACTGAGAAGTGTACATTGATCATATGTTGAGCTACAAGTCCTGGTTTTCAAAGCACCATGCTTTGACTCAGGATTTAGAGTAAATCTTGGGCCAAATGTTCTCAAACAAATCGAATACCAAGGATTTTAAACTACTCACAGTTTAAATGTCATGAATGTGGTCTCCACCCACAAAATATAACACTTATTAGACACATTCCTCACCTTAAAGGGGTCGCATGATCATTATTGTTATTGAGGTTCCTTATAGTTTTAAAAGATTGATCATCAAACAGTCATAATGTAGTTTCTCATCAGCGTTTCATTTAGCAGACATTTTTATCCAAAGTGACTTACAATAGAGGAAAATAAGCAATTTGTCACAGAACCAACAATAATATTTTGCAGTCTGTCTCTAACCCTTCATTTAAAGGGGTCATATGGTGAAATTTCAAGTTTTCCTTTCTCTTTGGAAAGTCGTTACAAGCTCTTGGTGCATAAAGATCTGTAAAGTTGCAAAGACTAAAGTCTCAAATCCAAAGAGATATTCTTTATAAAAGTTCAGAGTCAGCCACACCTACCTAAAACGGCTCGTTCTAACACGCCCCCACATATCTACGTCACTGTGTGGGAAGATTTGCATAACGCCGCCAAATGTTCACGCAAAGAAAAGAGAATAACTTTTATTCTCGCTGTAGTATTGAAGGCGCCTCCATGTCGTGAAGGTGCTGTGTGTTTAGTTGTGAAAGCGAAACTACTTGTTTGGTCTTCCAAAAGAGGACTATATCTGCGCGTCATGACTAGAGCTGATCCGTGCTGGTTGCTGAGGAAACTCTACAACATTTGCGCTATGGATCGCCGTGATGCTTTAACCGGGATGAAGAGGGTCCAGCCCGGTTTTTCATGTCTTCCGGACACTCCTTCATCGAATCCGCCAGCCTCGCCGTTCTCAAGCCCACCGCATCTGCTTACTCTAGCCCTCCAGCCGTTCCTCACACTAGTCCCCGGCCTCTGCTCACTCTAGGCCGCAGTGTGTGACGCTGTGTGTTTCATTGTGAAAGCAAACTACTTTGGTTGGCCTTCCAAAAAAGGACGATATCCACTTCGAATCGTGGTTAAGTAGGTTTGTACTTCCAACCCATGTTTCATACCACTTCACATCATATTCAGATGGGTTCATCCACCATTTTCTGTCAGGATTTTTCCTTCTTTATGCTTGTTATTTAGAGTTATATCCCTGCCGGCTGTTCTGACTCAAAGACTGTCAGTACGTTTTTTATATTTAATCGAGTTTATATTTTATATCTTTAAAGCGAGTTTTTTGGGCAGTGTAAAGTAGCGCTTGTTGTTTGTCATTTCTCCGATCACAAATGCAGACAGGGTTTTATGTTACGCGGCGTGATGCAACGCAACGCAACGCATAAAAAGACAATATAAATCATTATAATCCATAATTATGCCCCCACTGGATGCAACAATGCCTCGTTTATAATGGGTTTTCATGTTTTTGAATCATCGCTCCGGCCTGACAGGGCATCATCACAGTATGGTAAGGAGTGTAACATTTCCATCTCACGGTTGAGGTATTCGGCCAATCACAACACACTGGATAGCTGGCCAATCAGAGCACACCTCACTTCTCAGAACGATGAGCTTTATAAAAATCGACCGTTTCAGAAAGGCGGGGCATTGAGGAGAAACAATAATGTACAGTATGGAAAATAATGTTTTTTTTACTTTAAACAGCATAAACACATTTCATTACACCAAAATACAAAATAATGTTCTTTTTAGCAGCATCTTATGACCCCATTAATTAAACAGGCCATATTTGTGCTGCTGTGCCTTTAAGACTGTTACGTAAACTCCAGGGCTTCTGCAGGTCTTATGATCAATGAGATAAATGTAGGACATTTTAAGACCAATGTAAAGAAGATTTAACGCTTCAAAGTTTGAAAATGTTACTTTAAAACAAAAAATAAAAATGCTTAAGGCTTGAATACCTCTGCTCCCAACCACTAGAAATAACTGGAAATAACTTTTACTGTACTTTCTGATCACACCGCAAAAACGTTCTGTTCTTGCTAAGATTCCTGTTGTTTACCCACTGGAACCACCAGATTCTCCAATCCAGATCTCCCCTTTTACTTGCCCCGTACCTGCCCCATGGAAGTGACAGTGCAGTACTGCCTATACGAAGTTGTCTACCATTGAGTTCACTGACCTCCCCCCTGGTCCCTCAAAGCGACAAAGCACACTCCACTCCCACAGACATCGTTTTTTCTTGTTTAAGCATCAAATCCCTTATACCTTTTTTTTAATTCTCAGGCAAAAACAAAACTTTGTATCTTTAATTTGCATTTCAATTAAATGTATCTTGATTTAAGGATGTTTAGATACTTATATTAAAAAAACACTTAGGTATTTAGGCAGTGTATGCAACATTTAATGCCAATACTTTATGACTTTAAGACTTTCTGCTCCAATTTAAGACCTTTTTAAAAACTATAAACCCTGCAGAAACCCTGAAACGCCTTTTTTGCATACGAAATGAGCAATATAAAATAACTGATGTGGAAATATGCAGGTCAAACTCTTCAGATCACGCTGCCCTTTTCCAACACTTGACTTCTTCAGAAGGATCTGCAGAGCTGTAGGTGCTACACACGAAGAGCAGCTTTAATAGACCTTACTACATTTTACACTCATTTAACAGTATGAACACTACTTCTATTAGCACACTGCTCCTGACAATTTGCTACATACTAAATAGGCATCACTGAAGTGAATAAAGGGCGATCTTGTGCATCAAGACATTTTTTTGAAAGAAGAGAAAATCGAACGTCTCATGATACAAGACAGACATAACAAGTGGTGGCCTATTCAGATTATAACCGCACAAAGGATGACTCTGCAAATCAGGGCATGATAACTGTGTGAAGGCCAGGGCCAGGCATATGCTCACCAATCTCTCTCTTGCGGTCATTGGTGGTGCAGCTGTGGAAAAACTCTGTCATAAGACTCTCCAGGGCCCGTAAGGAGGCCTCCTCTGACGCCTGCAGCACAGAGAGAGATAGATGAGGGGGGGAGAGAAAGATGAGATATGACAAGATAAGGCATTTCAATCTGACCTTTTAATGCAGCCATGCAGTGCATCAAACATGACTCCATCGCATTTACAAACTGCAAATCCAGCATACGGAGTCAGAGATAATCAAAAATGTGAATATACTGTAGGAGAATCCAATTTTAGACTAACGAGATATCCCTCAAATGTTTTCACAACTGATTTAAGGGTTTGCAAGCTCCCAGCATGCCTTTCAGCATGAATTAACAGCATAGTTACCGTTATTGGATTGTTTTACAGTTTGCTGGCTTTATTTATGCTGTTGACGTCGTCACGGTTATGCATTTGGTTTGGGGAAATGTTAATAGCTCATCATTTACTTACAAAAGGGATAGTTCACAAAAAAATGTGTCATTATTAAATCATAAAATAATCAATATTAATATGATATAATAACTATTATTATTTTGTCCATTTTTCACCCTCATGTAATTCCAAACCTGTAAGACCTTCTTCTGTGGGACACAAAAGTTGATTTTTTTTTTTAATGTCTCAGTGTTTCGTTATCGTTGTTCAATGGTTTTTTTTTTTTTTTAAACAGAATAGACAAAAACAGCTGACAAATTCTTCAATAATATCTTTTTTTGTGTGTTCCACAAAAGTCATATATGCTCGGAACAACATGAGGCTGATAAATTAATTTATTTCATTTTATAGTTATTTTTGTTTACTAACTCTTAAAGACTATGTGTAATGCATCATGATGCCTTATTCTATTTCATTTAATTTTTTATTTATTATTAACCCTTACAGACTGTGCAATGCATCATGTTGCCTTTTTCTTTTTCAATTTTTTTTATTAACCCTTAAAGACTATGCATAGTGCATCATGTTGCCTTCTTTTGACAGTTCCCTTTTTTTCAGTGCACGCTCTCGCCCTCAAAAAACACACAAAAAGCTGAGAGTGTGTTCACAGAAAAGAGTAAAAAGGCTGGAAGATGAATACAGGAAGTGGGCTGCTGCTGCTGATGAAGATGGTGATGATGCTCAGGGCTCTGAATTCTTTGTATGAGTCACGACACGTCGCCTGTTGCTCCACACGGTGAGTGTGACGTCACAGCAGAAGAAGAAGAATGTCTTTGATTTCCTCATAGCGTTCAGACTGTCATGAACTCAAGAGAACACTGTTACACACACATGCAGATGCAGCTCTGCTCTGCTTCATGTGTGTGACTATCACCTGATACCGTTCCTTAATGACAGAATAACTTGCATTTGATTTGCTTTCATATCTGACAGATCTATGACTGCTATCTGTCAGTCCTAAAACATTATATTACAGTAATAAACAAACCAAAGTGTTTTGCTTATGCATATGCTTCTAGCACAATGTAATATGAACATTGGCAGGCAAATAAAAAAGCACAGACTCTTCAAAAGCATTGCAATCTCTAAGCATTGGTGCACATACAAAACAAATTCACGTATTTGCATAAGAAAAAAAAAAAATATATATCTATATATGATGAAAATAACGAGGTTTGTTAATACATATATCTGCATTAATTCTGACTCACCATGCCCGGGCTCTGAGCTGTTCTGCGGCTACAATATGAGATGAATCTGGTTCTGCTCGCTCATGCTTCCTCTGGGGCCTTTGTGTTTCACCTGGAAGCACCGAAATTCCGCATAACTGTCCCGCACACAACCGGTGGACCCCGGGACACTTGTTATTATTGTTGATCTAGCGAGAGCCTAAAGGGAGCGAGACTGGAACTGACTCTGGCCGGATACACGGCGACAAACTGCATAAAACTACTGCGAAACACAGCGAAGAGCAACAAAACAGCGGTGTTAAAAATATGTCGGGACTCTGTTGTTTACGTCTCGGGCGGCGGTAGCGCTGTGCGGGACTCGGTGCTTTATTTTGAGCCCTCAGAAGACTGACAGAGCCACTCCTTGGGTTGGTGGGATCGCTCTTTCCGTGCAGGCCTCTCGTATCTTCCTCTCATCTGCCCATTAAATTGACGGAAGTGACATCTTCCTCATACTAGTAGAAACGAGCGAAAGTAGAAAGGGAAGCAGCGTAACGGAACGGCTACTTTAGTGGGCGGGGCTTAGAGAGGAGAGGGTGCCTCTGATTGGTCAGGAGTGAACGGTCTAAATCACTAGTGGTCTAAATAAATAACTCAAAATGATGAAAGTCCGTTATGTAATAATGAAGGACTTTTATCAAACAATAAACAATACTCATAGCATATTTTATTTTAACTCCTTTTAACAAGAAGAAGAAGAATAACATTAGCTTCTCTATTCTTTTTGTATTCTATCTTTTTTCTTTTTATTTATTATATAATTTGAAAAAAAACTTGCTATGTGTATTGCGTTAAGCTAACTGAGACTTGTTATAGCTCTTGCGTATCATTGCTCTTTTGTTGATTTTGATTGCTTCCATTTTACTCATTTGTAAGTCGCTTTGGATAAATCTGTCTGCTAAATGACAAAATTTAAATGTCACGTAACCAACCGAATTTCTTACATTTAGACTTTAAATATTATACCGAAATCTTTTGGAAACAAGTAGTTTTCAAACCAGCTGAAAAAAAGGTCATACTATTTTGTAGGCTTATTTTTTTTCTTCTGGCAGCGAATGTTGCTCATATTGTCACGATTGAAATACCTCTTGTAAAAAATATAATAAATCTAGTCATAGATAAGCCATAAAATAAGCATAACTTTCAGTACATTTTTGGAATTATGTGTACATCGGTTTAAATATATTTATTTATTTATTACATACATTATACCAAAATCTACTTAAACGTTCTATATCTTTACGGAAAAACGTTTTATAAATAATTTAAAAATAGGTATTTTAAAAGAGTCTCATTTTACACACATTTTTGCGTTCTCTTTGGACGTCACGTGGTACTTGTTACTTTTCTCAGCGCTGGCCAGAATGCACCATTCACCGGCGTTTGTGATTACTAATCAGGCGTGACCTTTGAATTATATTATAGAGGATTCAGACAGAGAATTTCCATTAGCGTGCCACACATGTATAGTTTGTAATAATGTGACTTAAATGATTATACTTTATATTACACAAATGTCTCCAATAAGACATAAATCGTGCTGAGAGTTGAATGCGGCTCAATAGAGGATTCGGTGTTCTGTGCCGTCAAGCGCCCCTTGAGGAAGAAAAATATCTGCTCTACAGTGAACTGTAATTATGAACTAGTTACTAGTTGCTTTTGCCACAGAATGTACTCTACTCATTAAACTACCGGAAGTGAAACCTTAATCTCGAGCCGGATGAAACCGGCCGCAACAGACACATGTCTAGTACAGTAACTGTTACGCAGTCTGCGCGCAGGTATTGCTTCATTATTACACATGCATCCGCCAAACCAGAGCTTCTCAGTCTTTCAGATGCCACGCACCCCCCAAATATGATGATTCTCGTGAGAGGGACACATCCTAACATTCAAAAGACATTTATATAGTGTTATGTATAAAGACAGCAATTATTTTATGCAGAATGATCATAAATATTATTATTTAAAAAAAAGGGAAATCATTAAATTTCTATTAGAAATGTACTTTTATGTATTTATCCATTTATTTTTTATCTATTTTTCTTGTTTATCTTTTTACATTGTTTTTCTTAATCAACTGGTACTCGTAAATATGATTTACAACGGTCAGGTTTGCCAAGTAAACAGAAGTGGTTTTGTCTTCCATACCAATGACTTTTGTTTTCAAATATTTGTGATTTTGAATAAATATTGTTTATTTTAATTTGAGTGCTTCTGATTTGCTAACATTAAAATGTTTGGTAAGACTTTACTTTAAGCCTTTATGGCAACACTTTACAATAAGGTGTCATTCGTTTACATTAGTTTAAGGGGTCATATGATGCTTTTTTAAAGATCCTTAGTTGGTGTATTGTGTAACAGAATCGTTTGACATGCTTTAATTTCATAAAAACACTTATTTTTTCAAATACACTGTACATCCTTAGGTAGGTCCTCTATCCCCTCCTCTCGCAAACGCTCGATTTCTACAAAGTCCCTCTTCCGACAAGCGGCAGTCTGCCTCGATTGGCCAGCTGTACCCCAGTGTCATTGTGATTGGCCGAACACCGCAATGCACCTCGTGGAACATTAACGCCCCTTACCATAATTGCATAAGCTTCATCTTTTTCCAATAATGAAAGACAGTAAATAATGTCATTAAGTTTTACCTCATTCAAGCCCGAAAGGCACATAGTCGCGTGAGCAGAAGACACAGTGCTGAAGCTGGTATAGGTTTTGCAGATAACACAAGGCCACTGTTTAAGACACTGACTCACTTGTGATCACATCACCCCCCCCCCCCTCCCTCCTCTCTCTCGCCTCATCTCTCTCTCGCCGTCAATTTCTACTCTCACTCAAACTCACATACACACACACACACGATTCGCAAAACTCCGCATTTGAACAGTCCATAACAAATACTAATAACAAAACAGTAGCTGATTCTGAAGCACCAGATTATCATAGCAAAGTCAGAATCACCTCCTCCTAGGTTCATGAAACGGTCGTCCATAAAACGCATTGCTTTACTGTTGTACGTAATCTTAAGATTCCAAATGCATCTACTTCAGAGCCAATAAAGTGCCTTTTGCTTTCACCTAAAACACACAGCGTCCCCCCCCCCCCCCCCGATGCCCTGACATGCTGCTTCAACACTAACTGCGTTACTGAAACAACGCCTTCTTTCTTTGTGTGCACATTTGGGCGCATTATGCTAATCTTCCCACATAGTGATGTAGATACTGTATGTGGGGGCGTGTTGGAACGAGCCGTTTAGGGGGGCGTCTTAACTTTGATAAAGAATATCTCATTGTTTTTGAGACTTTAGTCTTTGCAACTCATTGATCTTATCTATGCACAATCGAGCTTGTAACCACCTCCAAGAGAACGTAAACTTGAAAATGCGCATCATATGACCCCTTTTAACTAACGCACACTGCAGTCAATGCCACACTATACATTTAGCCACACATCTTTTGTGAATCTTTGTTATGTTAAGTTTATAAAAATACAGTCGTTTATATTGTTTTGTTCCTGTTAGTTCACAGTAGCATTAAACATAATGTTAACAGACAACAACGATGTATACATTTAATAACGGCATTGTAATGTGTGAAAATAAGATTAACCAGAATTTAATAATCTATAGATGTAGTGGTCATAATAAGAAAATCATTAAGTTCATGTTAACTTATGAGACCTTATTGTAAAGTGTTACCAAAGCTGATGTAAGTCAGCTATAATACTAAGCATTATAATTGTTTTAATAATGTGCGTTGAAATCACATTATAAGCTTGTGTTGTACTAGATTATATAATGAATTTAAAATGCATAGTGTAAACAATGAATTGATTAAGTTTTATTCGTAGCACTGTGTTATTCATTGATATGTACAACTGCATATAAGGTGCAAGTACAAAGGCAGAATTAATGCATTAAACACGACTTTTATAATGCTTAGGCATAAGTAGCTTTAATAATATGTCTCCCAAATGTATTATAATATGTCTGCCTCACATCACCACTCTGCTTTGTAAAAATCAGCAGAGGCCCATAACTGACACACAAAGCTTTTTTACTTTATGTTTCATGTCTGCTGTAAGTGTTCCCCGAACTGGTGAGAATCAGTCTGTGTCCGTCTGTTATTTCTGAAGATGAAAGTGAAGAATCTTGCATCTCTTGCTTCTGGTTGTTTAAATTGTGTTTGCTCAAAGACGGCTTTCACATTATGCAACCCCCTCAACTCAGCACATGTTGAGTAAGAACTGCAAGATTGGTGGTAAACACATTTACAACCGCAGCTTTTGCAAAACCGCACATTAAAAAGATTACTCACAAAAATGGGCTTTTTATTTCCTTTATTCACAGTAAAAGAGAAATATGAACAACATACCATTCGAAAAAGGTCACATCAAGAAACAGGAAGGGTCCATGGGGTCGAACCTTTAACACACACACACCACATACCAGCAAGCTTGTGTTATCGTATATACTCTTATTCTTATGTTTACAAACTTAAAGTAGAGCCCACAAAACTGATTCCATACACTAGCTTAAAATCATTTTTAAATGTCATTCTATACTACATTACATAAGTCACACATGAATGACATGCAATATAAAAAAATAAGAAAAGCTGCAATGGTGTCACAGATTTCTCCGCTGATTTTTCCTCATGTTGATCTTGTGCTTGTAGCGATGGTCTACATTTTCTATGTATGTGCTAGGCCCAGCTTACTGTCCACACCTTCACCACTCTTGTTCCAACGCCAGTCCATCAGTAAAAACGCCGGCCACAAGCAAAGCTCTTCAGGCTCTCATCCGAGTAACTTCTTTTGTAACGACTTTAACTGATAACCACACAAGTACGGGTATATGTAAAATATTGTAAAAATTATAATAATAATAATATAATATAAAAAGATAGGCCTATAATAAACATATAAAATTGAATATACAGGTGCATCTCAATGAATTAGAAGGTCGTGGAAAAGTTCATTTATTTCAGTATTCAACTCAAATTGTGAAACTCGTGTTAAATAAATTCAATGCACACAGACTGTTTAAGTAGTTTAAGTCTTTGGTTCTTTTTTTGTGATGATTTTGGCTCACATTTAACCAAATCACTATCTCAACAAATTAGAATATGGTGACATGCCGATCAGCTAATCAACTCAGAACACCTGCGAAGGTTTCCTGAGCCTTCAAATGGTCTCCTCAGTTTGGTTCACTAGGCTACACAATCATTGGGGAAGACTGCTGATCTGACAGTTAGTTGTCCAGAAGACAATCATTGACATCCTTTACAAGGAGGGTAAGCCACAAATATTCATTGCCAAATAAGCTGGCTGTTTCACAGAGTGCTGTGTCCAAGCATGTTAACAGAAAGTTTAGTGGAAGGAAAAAGTGTGGAAGAAAATATGCACAACCAACCGAGAGAACCGCAGCCTTAGGATTGTCAAGCAAAATCGATTCAAGATTTTGAGTGAACTTCACAAGGAATGGACTGTGGCTGTGGTCAAGGCATCAAGAGCCACCACACACAGATGTGTCAAGGAATTTTGCTACAGTTGTCATATTCCTCTTGTTAAGCCACTCCTGAACCACAGACAACATCAGAGGTGTCTTACCTGGGCTGAGGAGAAGAAGAACTGGACTGTTGCTCAATGGTCCAAAGTCCTCTTTTCAGATGAGTGCAAGTTTTGTATTTCATTTGGAAACCCAAGGTCCTAGAGTCTGGAGGAAGGGTGTAGAAGCTCATAGCCCAAGTTGCTTGAAGTCTAGTGTTAAGTTTCTACAGTCTGTGATGATTTGGGGTGCCATGTCATCTGCTGGTGTTGGTCCATTGTGTTTTTTTGAAAACCAACGTCACTGCACCCGTTTACCGAGAAATTTGATTACTTCATGCTTCCTTCTGCTGACCAGCTTTTTGAAGATGCTGATTTCATTTTTCCAGCAGGATTTGGCACCTGCCCACCAAAAGTTGGTTAAATGACCATGGTTTTGGTGTGCTTGACTGGCCAACAAACTCACAAGACCTGAACCCCATAGAGAATATATGTGGTATTGTCAAGAGGAAAATGAGAAACAAAAGACCAAAAAATTCAGATGAGCTGAAGGCCACTGTCAAAAAAAACCTGGGCTTCCATACCACCTCAGCTGTGCCAAAAATTGATCACCTCCATGCCACGCCGAATTGAGACCGTAATTAAACAAAATGAGCCCCTACCAAGTATTGAGTACATGTACAGTAAATTAACATACTTTCCAGAAGGCCAACAATTCACTAAAAATGTTTTTTTTTTATGAAGTATTCTAATTTGTTGATAGTGAATTGGTGGATTTTTGTTAAATTTGAGTCAAAATCATCACAATTAAAAGATCCAAAGGCTTAAACTACTTCAGTCTGAGTGCATTTTTATTTAATACACGAGTTTCACAATTTAGTTGAATTACTGAAATAAATGAACTTTTCCACCATACAATATAATAAATAGTATATAGTTTAATATAGTATTTTGAGTGTTTAGATATACCTTCCACAAATCTTCTCGCCGATATGAAACACTTCTGTGTTGTTTTTTTGCAAGACGAACAAGCCAGAGATTGAGCTCATAACCAACTGCTGGAGAAAAACCCTGACGACACGCTTCTAACACCTGCACACGATTAAAACAAAGAAATAAGCACGACCACTACTGTTTAAAAGTTTGAGGTCGGTTTTTAAAAAATCAATTAATGCTTTTATTCAGCAAGGGTGCATTAAAACTGATCAAAAGTCCATGGTAACGGCAATCTAATGTTACAAGGTTGCATGCAATATCGGAGGTTCTTTTCCACAAAAATATGAAGCAGCCCAACTGTTTTCAACATTGATAATAAGAAATGTTTCTTGAGCAGCAAATCATTATATCAGAATGATTTCTGAAGGATCATGTGACACTGAAGACTGGAGTAATGATGCTGAAAATTCAGTTTTGATCAAGATAAATGACATCTTAAAATATAAAATAATTGTTTTAGATTGTAATAATATTCCACAATATATTACTGTTTTTACTGTATTTTTGATTGACTTACATGCACCTTGGTGCGTATAGAACCTCAAAACCTAAAAAAAAAAAAAAAAAAAAAGGTAAGAGATCACCATCACAATCCTGCCGTCGCCTGAACCCAGGTCAGTGATGCCTCCAGAGTCAGGACGTTACTCACCTGAGCTCTGCTCGCTGGAACACAGCAGCAGTTACAGGCTGATAAACCTCTCCCTATGAGCAGCATTAACACAGACACACTCCTCAGATCTCACCTGTAATTTGAGAGGCACTTGGCGAAACCCTGACATGAGGATCCCTGCCCAGACGGCATAGACCGCCAAACCCGTGCCCGCCGTCAGCTGCAATATCTGCCAGCCGCCCAGAACTGCGAAAGGACTTCCTCTTGTATGTCGTCTTCCATGGCTATAGAAATAAGAACTGTATGACCACATTATATTTTATACATCATATTTTACATTTACACAGCCTGGTTTGCCTAATATTACCTAATTGGGTGATGTGAGTATAAAAAATTAATAAACGCTCATGACATCACGTACACAATTTTTTTTCCCCAGCTAAACATACTGATGAAGACTTGAAAGAGGACAAAAAGAAGCTTCAAAATCAATATAAAATTACAACACTCTGGGAAAGTAGTGAAAAAAATTGTATACATAAAAAAATAAGTCTCTATCTTCAGCAATCAGTCACTACATTTAAAATTGTCTGATAATTTAACACATAGTTGTAATCTGGCTCAAAGGATGACAGGAATCATGTCTTTATGCCAGTTTTTTCTGATGATTAGTCGATAAAAAGACTAAGTATACCTATAACTAATATGTTGGTGAAATAAAAAAAATCTACAAAAATATGCATCAAAGTTTGGGGGAGAAGTGGGACTTGCTTTGAGCAAAGAACGGTAAACAAATAGTATAACAAGTATTATGTGCGATAATAAATGTACTGCCTCACTGTCACATACCTGGATACAAGCGGTGGGACCGGTACACAAAGATGACAGTTCGGTACATACCTCGGTTTTATGCACGGTTTCGTATGATTTCGGATACAGTAGAGGGGGACAACTAACTTTAAAAAACAAAAATGTAATGGATTTCTGAACAATTTGCTCTTTCTTTAAATACATTCAGTTGTAGTTTAAATTTTCTTAGTGATAAAAATCTTATCAACTTATGCTTAAAACTATAGGGAGACCTTTTACATAACAAGGTTATAATTAGGCCTAACAACTTAAACCAAACTTAAATTTAATTGCTATTTATTTTTAAATAGATTAACTACAACCCCAACTTAAACCAACCAACTGGTATGCAAACTTGTAAATTGCACATAATGCAGTTTTTTAAATTAACTTATAAATAATAAACTAAGTTATTTGTTTAAATATATTCAATTACACAATGGCTGTCGTAGCATGTTTCATAACAGATTCATTTAAACATACTGTACATTAAGTAATTAACACTAACAGGTTTAGTAAAATATAATGAGTATATGGTGTAATAATTCGCAAAATGCGACCGCAATCATAGACATCGGCTGTATACTGTGAACTCACAAAAGATACTGTGTTTTATTTCCACGCTGTATTGTTGATGTCTGTCCGCGGTTGCAACACTGTTAGCACTTACATGGGCATGCGATTTCATGGTCATGATTAATAATTAAACTTTGCGTTAAAACTAGTAGTACAGAGGAAGGAATGATTGAGTTCACTCGCGCTCCGCTCTGCACAAATCTGCGGGGCGTCACGGCTCAGACACAGGAACCGGAGCTGATCGCGGCTGCTCGAGTCAATGCTTGTGTTGGGTTTACACCAGCACGTTTCTGAACCGTACCAGAAGCGGCTCTCTAAAGCGTTTATAATACAGCGATCTTCCTGCCGCATCAAACGACGTCCAAACGCCATTTATTATTTTGAATTTCCTGAGAAGAATCAAAAATGAAAAAAAAAGAAGAAAAAGAAAAAAAGAAAAAAAAAATGTATTTCGTGCGTACCATGCTACCACCGAAGACCCTACCGAAACGGTTTCGTACTGATAGTGAACCATTACATCCTAGTTGTACCTTCTTTTTTCTGAAAAGGTGCTTAGTGGGTTTAAGCTACAGGCTTGGACCTGACGAAATTCAATTTAATTTTATTTTTGAGTGATCAGTTAATTGCAGCTGTCAGTCGTAGTTAAATATTACAGGAATGAACCATTTATTTAATTAATACTACATGCTAGTTGAGACAAGAGTCCTAACAGATTCTTGTGTGTTGCTTAGGTTGTGTCATCAACAGAAGGGAAGAGCAGTAAGTATCTCAAGACTCACCTTGACACCACTATCAGCCCATCACGATCACGGGGTTTGTACAGGTGAAATGTTTTGACAGAGCTAGATATGGGATCCGTAACAGACTGGTCTCGAACACCTTCATGAAAATGCCTGTTGAATCCTAGTTTAATTACTCATGATATAAGTGAGAATACAGCAACTATATAAAACCACACACTTACTAGTATATTTATTTGATGTATTACCTAGCGTATGACACGTGGCACAATTTAGTTATGTATACCTGTGGCGTATTTATGTATTTCCTTTTTTACCACCAACACAATCTTTTTAGTAAAGCCATTCAAGTCATTTATATTGACCATGTTTTTTATTGACATATTTGTGGTTCTTCTCATTTACAGCAAACCCAATATTATGTGTAGGTGACGTTTTCACACATAGTTAATGGCTAAATGGTTTTAATGCACAGGATCATGGGGGTAAAAACACTTCAACATATACGATAAAGAACTTTCAGTATTTCTTGATCTCGAGCCCTTATTTTTACTAAATATTTATAACACAGACCGAATAGATCCACATAAGACACACCGTCATGCCCTGAGCTTTGAGGAGGACGAAACCTGCAAAAACAATAAATAAATAAATACACAAAAAAAAATAAATGTGTGCATAAATACACGTATTCTTGTTTAAATACATAAATAAATAATTAAACGTGATGAAAGTAGGCAAATAAAAAAAATTAATTGGTGGGCAAATGGAAAATGCTTAAAGAAATGCTAAACTCATCCTATTTAATTTTCCTTTGATCACTCATTTATTTATGAATGTAGTTCCACATTTTTTTCCCCCTCTGCGCAACATGCTAATAAGAGGGTGTCAATTATGCAAGAGTAGATCGTGTGTGACGCGCTTGAGCGTTTGACTGCACATGCGTATTAACTTCATCAGTCAAGGGGACTGATTATTATCTTACACTTTTTCATAGGGTTAGTTTTGTAGTTATAATCATGAGAGAGCTAAATCATAAAATATTTTAAGTGGCCAGTGTAAAATATTAATGTTTACATAGCTCTTAATTGCAATACTGAATCGTTATTTGCTTAATAAACATACTTTTGTCGCCTGCATTTTCTGTTCTGATAACTAATGGGAAAAAACTGTCTGTTCCTCAATTAAACCACTTCATACCAGTTCTCAATGATGTATATGAGCCTCTGTTTGTACAATAATAAATTGAGAATCAACTGAGATGTACACTTGTGTGTCACTAATTTGGTTCTCCCGCCGCAAAGAGAGAGCGATTGCTGCAGATCGACTTGGTTGTAGAAGACCATATTTTATTGACCATAAAAATGATCTTACATGTACCTAAACAACAAGCAGGTAAAACCATCTCAAGAACCTATCGTGCATCACAAGAACGAGCCCTTAATCCAACGGATAAAGTGAATAATCCTCACACGATGACCAGGGATGATGTATATTAACAGATTGTCTCTTCTAGCTGGAGACTCAGTCGGTTCAAACAAATACAGTCAGGAAACGACACAGGGCCGATAACCGTTGGGAACTTTTTTTTTGTAAATCAACAGATACTGTACAGACAATACAGCTCAGTTTTTATTTATGTATCTGGCTCTGTTGAACGGCAAAAGTGACTTTACGTTGGCCATACTGGATGAACACCAATTCAATCTCCATGTCAGCGGGTAACGCGCGCCCCCAGCTAGCACAACCAACCAGAAGGTCCAATGGTTGACACCGTCTCTCCTTACATGATTTTGCAGATGGAAATAATCTGTGGACCTACCTGTTTTTCCAGAATCCATGAAGTGATTCAAAGGAAATAACATAGATGATTTAGCATTTCCATTACACATATTTCCCATTGTGCAGCCCAATTTATTTTATTTATTTGCCTACTAATCACTGATTTAATTATTTCTATATGTATTTAAACAAGAATTTGTGTATTTATACATTTATTCATTTGCATATTTATTTATTTGTGTATTTCTTTATTTATTGTTTTTGCAGGTTTCGTTCTCCATACTTAACTGGTTGGCTGAATAAGTCTCATTTTACTGATGCTTAATCTACGCGAGTCCATGAATAATACTTCTGACTGTATTAATTGCTCCATCTGTCCAGATGATGGCGCTCTTATAAAGATGGGGAACTGAGGGAGAGCAGTCACAGCTGACCAGACTGACACTGACCATTTATTCTCATTTCAAACTTCAAAGCTTATTTCAAACCAAACACCATACAAAGAATGTTACATCAATCAAGACTTCAGACAGCTGTTGCATGAATTTGTAAAAGAAAAACCACACACATTATTATATAAAGATTATCCTTATTCAGACAAGACACATTTACATGCAAAATAACAATTCCTATTGTCAACATAAAGAAACTGTTTAATCTCATGCATGTAGCATGAAATATTGTAAGAATATTGTTTTGCTAGTTACAGCATTGTATATAAGAAACACTTGTGGAAAGAATGAACGATGGTTTATTTCATCCAGCACATCTGCTTTCATGAAAGTCAAATGATATATTCATGTTTAGATTTAGGCAGAAACTCAACAAATGCAATAAACGCATTCAGATGTTCAGACGTCTGACACAGTCCGTCAGAAATATTTCAGAAATATCATTTTATTCAGCTTTTTCAGTTGTTCAACACTGGTGTATTTTTTTTTTTAAACCACAGTAATAGTAATCGTGAGCTGATGTTTATTGTTTTTAATTAGTTAACTAGCTTATTATAGCATGCAACAGTGAGATGCACGGATATGCTTATTATTTGAGTTGCATTTGAGTAACGTGTCTTGATAAACATGCTAAAACATACACACATACTTGTGGGTATTTGCAATACAAATCCATGTTTACAGTATTTACATGCACATTATAAGCTCTTGTGAATGAGCAAAAGAGGAAAAAAGTCAACCTTTCAATATTTAATACATCATATCATACATAAGAACTGTTGAAAATGGCAATTTTTTTCAGTTTAACTCAAAATTAGCACATATTTACTACTGTTATATCTCTAACACTAAAAGATTAACGTATTTGTGATATGATCAAATATAAATTTTTCGCAATATTTCTAAATCATTTGTGCATACGGAAATGTCAAACTCCTTCATACTATACAAATAACCCATTGTTCCTTTCATAAGCAGTATGTCCCCATACAGTCAGTCTACACTCTTAAAAATAAAGGTGCTTCAAAAGGTTCTGTCACAGCGATGCCATAGAAGAACCATTTTTGGTTCCACAAAGAACCATTCAGTCAAAGGTTCTTTAAAGAACCATCTCTTTCTTACCTTTTTGTAATCTGAAGAACCTTCTTTCACCACAAAGAAGCTTTTGTGAAACAGAAAGGTTCTTCAGATGTTAAAAGTTCTTTATGGAACCATTTAGACAAAAAAGGTAAAATCTTCTATGGCATCGTGAAGCACCTTTATTTTTAAGAGTGTATTTATAGGTATCTGTATCTTTTGTAATAAAAACCCGTGTAATCCAGAATTCTCTGTAATAAGCATCGTTCACTCAACCAAAAATTAAAATTTTGCTGAAAATATAATTACCGCTCGCTATCCAAGATGGGTGTATATAGTTTGTTTCTTTTCTTCATCAGAACAGATTTGGAGAAATGTAGCATTGCATCAGTTGCTCAGCAATGGATGTTCTGCAGTGAATGGGTGCCGTCAGAATGAGGGTCCAAACAGCTGATAAAAACATCACAATAATTCACACCTCTCCAGTCCATCAGTTAATGTCTTGTGTAGTGAAAAGCTGCATGTTTGCAAGAAATGATCTATCATTGAAGTTTTAATTTTAAACCATCGCTTCTGGCCAAAATACAAAGTCCATTATCCATTATAATGCTTCCTCCAGTGAAAAGTTCATCTCCTGTTGTCCTTTCAATAATACATCTGTTTGTTTAGATCTGTTTTGGACTGTTTTGTTGTAAACAGTGGCTTGATCAGGGCATTTGCTCTCCTGGATTCGACCAGACCGCTGGTTCACGGGAGAAGGCAGTATTCATGGGATAGAGGAACATCATCTTGTTTGACACAGAAAGTAAACGGTTTGCAGATAAATTTGTTTTGTTTCTTACAAACACGCAGCTTTTATCTTCACAAGACATTAACTGATGGATCAGTGTGATGTCTTTATCAGCTGATGGCACCCATTCACTGCAGAGGATCCACTGGTGAACAAGTGATGTAATGCTACATTTCTCCAAATCTGTTCTGATGAAGAAGAAAATAAAACATCTTGGATGGCCTAAGAGTGAGTACATCTTTTCAGCATTGTTTCATTTTTTGGGTGAACAATTCCTTTAAACATGACAGGCTTTCTCTGGGTAAGCAGGCTACTATTAGAAAACATTCATGATTGGCTCTCCGTAAGCTGACCAGCTGCCTCTCCGGACTATACTGTAGTCTGGTGTAAAGTACCAGCGACCGATCTTCGGCTCCCCTAGCTGAGCCCACACTGATTTACCTGGACTCTTTTGCAGGACTTTGCCTTGAACTGGCATCTGAGTTGGAATTCTCCTGCAGGGTGTACATTGCGGGCATCCCCAGTGTTTGGCCGTGTGAATTTATTCCTGCATTGGATCTCGTCCACAAGCTTCTAACTTGTCAAACTGTTGGTCCTCTTCAGCCAGGTTCTCCTTAAGAGTGTTGCAACGGCTTATAAGGTACAGCCCACCGCATCTGATAGTAGGACTTGAATCCGGTGGCATAAAAACAGACAATATTACAGTAAAAAACAATGCCGGTCATAATCCTGTCCAAGCCTAAACCAAGTTCACGGGAAATATGATTCCTGCATGACATCCTCAAAATCGTGGTTTCGAGAGGACAAGGTCATAAACTAGAGACTTTAGAGAGGTTTCTTTGATTTGGGCCAGTAATTAACCAGCTAGCGATAATTATTAATGGAAAAGGCTTCACACACACACAAATCTTACTTTTATTATTATATTTATTTATATTATTTAATTTCATTCTTTTTACTTCAAATGGTCATTTATTTTTTTCAGTGTAGTACTTGCCAGGTCGTATATTAATGTGATTTCACGTAGCATTTCTGAGTGAAATTCTACATCACTTGGCAGATCAAAAGAATACCCATTTTCTCAGGTTTTGAACTTGCGCGTAAAAGTGACAAAGGTGTTTAAAGAAAACAAATACATAAATAATAATAATAAATTAACACTAAGTAAGTAAATAATAATACAGTTATATATTATATTAATCATATATAGTACTAATTAAATTTTATTAATGTATAGTTTCATTTTTCTATTCATTTCATGTATTTTAATGATTTTTATTTCAGTTTTAGCTATTCTAGTACATCAAGTTAAACTAAATACAATTTTGAGACATGATGCCTTGGCAACAAGCTTAAATAAAATATATGTTTATATATTTTATTTGAGATAAAGTTTACTTTATTTTAATTGAAAGTTCAATTTGTTATGGTTTTAGATTTAGTTTTAGCTAATGATAATATCCTAGAACTTTTGGTATTTTACATTCATTTTCTCATTTAAATCAATAACTCAAGATTTCATTTTTTAACTCAAGTGTTTATTTATTTTTTAATGCTAGAAAATAACAAAAATCATATTAAGCAGGGTTTTAAACTGTATAGTGACAATTAAGGGTTGTAAAAATCACAACCCTCATATGAATTGAGGGTGCCATTATTTTGAGGTGGATAAACATCTTTAAAAAGTTTAGCATCTTTCGAATACAAACAAACAAATAAATAAATAGAATGAATTAATGAATGAATGAATTAAATAAAAAATAGTAAATAATTGTAAATACAATTTTTTTTTCTCAGTTTAGATGAATTATTTATAATAAAAAAATAGAAAAGCAATAACTTAAAAATAAACTTTATATGTCCATATACATTTTCATATAAAATTCACTTAAAGAGTTAACAACCCGTGGCTAGAATCTGCATAGTGATGATCACTGTTGTATTTCAGTCAGTAAAGTGTATGGATCTGGATTAAACCGCAGTGACACATTTTGCTGGAGAAGTGGTCAGGTTATAAAATTAAATGATGATTTGTAGCAGTATAGTAGGCCGTAATTATATGCACAAGAACTCTTTCATGCGTGATTAATGGTGCTTGAAGCTGCTGAGCAGATTTTAGGCTGGGGATCAAAGGTCCTGCACCTTAGAGAAAGCACATATTGTGCGGATTAGGTGGTTTATTTTAGTCAAAGCATATTTTGGATTAATAATCATTTCCTCTTTTGCCATATGATCCTAATTTTCTCCAGTTGCTGTGAAAAATGAAAAAACGTCACAGAGAAAATGTCCAGATGGCCTGAGGCTGGAGTGGACTGCGATATGCGTGCCATGGACAGACCAGACCTCGTTTCATGAAACCAACCACCGTCAAAAGTCACCACAACATTTCACAGCCCACCTGACGTATTCTGGTAAGATGGACGCGTGATCGTTGACCAGCATGTCCTTCACCTGGTACATGATGGCATATTTCCAGTTGTCCAGCACCTGCGTCAAGTTTGAACAGCTCCTGCTGTTTGGTTTATCTGTGACAATTGAAGAAACTTCAGACTGAGCTTCTGGTTATAAGAAAGCACATTTAAGGACGCTTTGTATCATACCTGTCATATTGACATGTTCAGCACATACTCATTGTGCTGAAGGAAGAGGCTAAAGACCTTTGTATGGTAAAGACTGTATTTACTTAATTTAATTTATTCTTACATGTTTTAGCTTTAGATTGCACATCATTTCAGTCAATATCATAGGCTCACAACCAGAGACACATTCAAGCAAATAACATATAAAACTTGTGATTTCTCACCCGAGATTATTTTTTATTTCTCAAAGGCCCCTTCTTAACATATTTACATTGTTTACAAAATAACAATAAGCACTTTCCATGAATATAAGTAGGGTACTAATTGGAGTCCTATTATTTTTTTCTTTAAAGGGGTCATATGATGCTTTTTTAAAGATCATTATTTTGTGTATTTGGTGTATCAGAATACGTGGACATGCTTTAAGTGTTTAGAGTCCATATGAGAGGGTCGACGACAGAAACACATTTATCTAATTCTGTACATTATTGTAGGTCCTCTATGAACCGCCTCTCTCAAACGCTTCTTTTTTCGTAAAAGTCCCTCTGCGACAAAGCGCCAGTGTGCTCTGGATTGGCGGCTGACAATGACATTGTGATGGCGCTCCGAACACCGCAAGCACTCGTCGGAAATGCAACGCCCCTTACCATAATCGCGAGCTTCATCTTTCAAAATAATTGTAAATAAAACTTTCAAAACTTGTATAGTTTATGTTTACGTTTTTTTCGATATATTTTCATACGTTGTTGTAGTTAAAGTTTATGACAGGAAAACTTTACTGAGTAAATTACTTATGTTTTAGGCCTTAGCTGATATATAAAATAAAATATATAATATAATATAATATAATTAATATAATATAATATAATATAAATAACTCGGATCCATTCTGGAATTATTAGTTTTTATTGCTAGAAAATAACAAAAATCACACGAATTAGAGCTTTAAACTGTATTCATACAATGTAAAAAATAAATAAAAAAAACTGTAAAAATATGGCACAATGTACTGTATTAATATGATGGAATGTTCCGTATTTATTTATTCACAAGTGTGGTGTTGTAGAGTTAACGAAAATGTCCGTAATGTTAATGTCCTGGCTGAAAATTACCAGTATATTTTCAGTTTTATTTATAAAGTATGGGTCGCAAGGGTAGTAGAAATCTCAACCCCCATATGAAATAAATGTAAAACATCACATATAATCTTTCATTTTGACATCCTAAAGTGCACAAACAACATTATTTGAAAGTTTAGCATCTTTCACTGATTACCTTAAACATTATGATATCTATTTTGCACCCTTTTGGTAAAAACACTTTATCCTCTGAAATATTTTGGAAATTTTTACTAACACTTGCATTATATCCTCACATCTTCTCTTTAAGAGTGAAATGGAGGATAAGTCTGGATTTTTCTTGCAGTTCCTCATCTCACCCGTGCAAACTAATAGAAGACACCAGTGTAAATTTCAAGAGATTTTACCTCGGTGGTCCCACTCGGACGTGTCCTGGGTCCATTTCTTTTGTGCGGCACACAGACAGACCAGAGACAGCAGATTCAGAGCGCTCCTCATCCTCATCCTCCTCAGAGAAACAACAGTGATGGGTACAAACCTACAGCATCAACTGCAGGCACTCAGTCTGACATTTATAAGAGTTTACGACTTTCAGCAGATGCTTGACACATTCACAAACACTTCAGCGCTGGAATGAGTTTAATTAAATCTGACGAAGAGCTTCATTGACTGGTCTGGTAAACAGATTGTTGACGGGCACGCTGCGAGAGCATTCAGGGTAAATGTCGAGCAGCTGCAGAAAACGCAGAGCATCTGCAAAGACTAAAAATGCTCCAAACAAGATCTCACTGGAAAAGTTAAAGGTCAGATTGTGTGCTGGAATAATATTTGAGATGTGGTCCAGAGTAAATACCTCAGTTCCCGTGCTGGAGGTTTGTTCCAGTGGTCAGTGGAGACGCTTGCATGAAATAATCCCTGTTCTTGTGGTTGAAGTGAAGGAACATAAGTGTGTCTGCTGTCTTATAGCAATATACCACGGTCCAAAATCCTTCCCTCAACCTGTTCCCACCCCCTTAGCAGAGACAAACAGCACAGATACATGACATAACTGCTCACATTACGAGAAACAGAAAAAAAAGAGATAATATCTTAATTGTTTCTACACAGCAAAGATGTTATGGAGACTTTTACTCAAGTCTCCTGCTTCTCAGACGTTTCTCCAGCAAATAAGACTCAAGTGTCTTCGTATAGCTTCGAGAGGATGTCGTAATCTGCAACAGATTGCCAGATCAAGTTATCAATATGAATTAAAACATTTCTCATGAAATTCCTGCAAGACCTGCACTGACCTGAACTGCTGTCCACATTCAGTTACAACTCTTTTCTCGTACTGTAATGCAGAATGATAGGAGAAACATATAATCCAGTGTTGAGATCATTTAAGTCTCAAGGGTTTTGAAAAAAATATTTTATGTTTTCACTATTTCTAATATCCCTCCTTGTTCTAGCTTGTACTATTTGGCAATATTGAAACTTGGAAGCTAGCACTTGTATTAGGGCCTGCTTTAGATGAATTTGCTTGTGTATCCTTTATATATATATATATACTATTACGATATATACTATATATATATATTATAATATATAATATATATTAAGGGACTGTAATGGAATATAGTACTCTATTTAATTACCATACTTCAAAGTGCCCATGGTTATCTACATGTATCGTGGTACAATTAAGGTGCATCTATTACCATTAAAAGTATAATACGATCAGCAAAGGGGACTCTGCATTAAATTGATCAATCTAAAAGGACAGTAAAAGTTGATAAGTTACAAAAATACTAAATCACCTATTATATACAAATACGGTTCTTGCTAAGAAATCTAAGAAATCCTAAATTAAAGAATAACTAAGAAACGAAGATAACTAAAGAATCCTAAAAAACGAAATCACCATGTATTACTTATGTTTTCATCATTGATAATAATAATAAATGTTTCTTGAGCAGCAGATCATGTGACAATGCAGTAATGATGCTGAAAATGCAGCTTTGATCACAGGACATTGGAATGACATTTTTAAACGTACATTCGAGAATAGCAAACAGTTCTTTTAAATTGTAATAATATTTCACAGTTTTGCTGTATTTTCGATCAAATAAATGCAGCATTGATGAGCAAAAAGGACTTCTTTCAAAAACATTCAAATAGAAGTAGATTTTTACATTTTCTGAAGAAAAAGATTGCCAGGGGGCTTCAAAGAGGCTCATAAGATGTTTTAAATGTTGTTAGTGCACTTCACTGAGCTTGCCAGGATATTCTGGATGGCTGCTAAGTCATTATTTAGAGGATGTTCAGGGGCCAAATCCTGGTCTCTAGATATGGATCTGGTTCCGTTCAAACAGTCATCCTCTCTGCACATGATTTCTTTAAACCACAAACTGCTTCCCTTTATAGCTAAGGAGCTCATATTTACTCAGATGCTAGTCAAACAGAAAGCTGAGGATCACTTCCAGTCACTGTGACAGAAGGGACGAGCAGTTATCAACATGACTCCTGCCGCATCACTTCCAGGTCCAGGATCAGCTCCAGCGGAGAAGTGTTTGATGTCACTGCATTCCTGCCCCTCCCTGAAAAGGTCTGCTGAACATCTGGACCTGACCGAGTCAGACAACAACACACAAGCTGAAGCTGCATTCGCAGACTTTCTATAAAATATTATATCTTTAGCAGGCTATAATAGGGAAGAATGAAATATTGCATCATAATCTGGCCTGGCGAAAAAGTATGCAGGGGAGAAAAAGGAAAAACACGTTTCAACAGCAGATGATCTGTTTGTAAGGATTACAGCAGCCTTTTGCTTCTTTGATATCGGTTATCCTTCTTCAGTGTGTTCAGCGTTTCATCCTCGATCATATAACAAGGATTTAACATATGTTTATTTATGAAAAATCTGTCAAATCGCATATTCAGACTGTTAGGCCTATTACTATCACTCATGGTTATCTTAGAGCTGAGTAATACATTTAAAGAGACAGTCGACCCACAATGGACGTTCTGTCATTATTTACTCAACTTTATGTCATATCAAACCTGTATGGCTTTCTAACATGTTTAGAAAAATGCCTCAGTGTTACTTGTGCACACAATAAAATTAATCATGGATCAGTTTTGTTTTGGACCCCATTAACTTTCATTATAAACAGCTGCAAATTGCAACTATCCCTTTAAAGCAAAAGCTCACCCAAAAATGAACATTTGATTAAAGTTTATTCACCCTCAGGCTATTCAAGATGTAAATGAGTTTATTTCTTCATCAAAACAGATGTGGAGCAATGTAGCATTACATCACTTGCTCATCAATGGATCCTCTGCAGTGAATGGGTGCCGTCAGAATGAGAGTCCAAACAGCTGATAAAAACATCACAATAATCCACACCACTCCAGTCCAGCAATCAATGTCTTGTGAAGTGAAAAGCTGTGTGTTTGTAAGAAACAAACGCATCAAGATGTTTTAATTTTAAACCTTCATTTCTAAATACGAGTCCATAATCTATAACACGCTTCCTTAAGTGAAAAAGTCCATGTACTGTTGTCCTTTCACATCAAAATCGACCAACATGATTGTTAAGACCCGTTTTGGGCTGTTTTTGCTTGTAAACGGATCTGTGCATAATTCTCTCCTGATTCAGACCAGATAACTTTTTCACTGGACAAAGAAATATTATAATACAGGATTTTAATTGGAAGCAAGAGTTTCAAATTACTTGTTAAATTACAGTTTCATTACTTGTGGATTATTGTGATGTTTTTATCAGCTGTTTGGACTCTCATTCTGGCGGCACCCATTCACTGCAGAGGATCCACTAGTGTACAAGTAATGTAAAGCTAAATTTTTCATTTTGGGGTGAACTATTCCTTTAAGAATGCAACTCAACCAGCACTATTTGTGCTGTTCAGAAATGCATTAAAAATCTCCTTTTTTAAAAGAAAACTGTAGGATCGTAGTAAAGCAATTCCCATTAGATCCATAAGGATTTCCAAGAAGTTACAGAGTTACAAACAGTTCCTTATGTGCCTTGTGGGTGTTTTTGATGGGAGTGCTCTTAATCCCAAAAGCCGTGATTTCGTGCCCTTATTGTTTGCAGAATTCATGTGACATTACTTCACTGTTTTCAAACGAGAGGCGAAAATAGATGTTCTGGGTCATATTTCATAGGCCCCTGTGAGAACGTGACTGTTATTCATTGAACTTTTGAGCTTTCATTACATAAACTGCATGTTCTGAAAGTGTGCAGAAACTCTCTGGCCAAGGCGATTCTCCGGAGTCATGAGAGCATTACGTAATTCAGCATTTGAAACAAATAACAGCTTGGCCTCGCCTCCTTCCGTATCAGTAGAAATGCATTCATCAGCATGACAACATACCAGATAAGAACTATGGTATAAAAAACCTACTGCATGTTCCCAGAATCAGTGAAATATTATACATCTTCAGTCTTTGTGAGAAGCCTGAGTCGTGACAAACCGTCAAAGATCCAAACAGCTTTGGTTGATTTTGTAAAACTTAAAGGCTATAAAATAAACAATGATTTGCTCAAAAACATGTAAACACAAAGTATATAAAAAGCTAATTGTAATTTTGATGAATTTAAAACTAGACTGAAGTAAATTTGTAGTGCTTATGCAAAATTTGTCATAGTGATGCCAGGAGATTGGTTGCAGAAAAAATGCTGGGCTAAACTCAACCCAGTGCTGGGTAAAATAGGGACAAACCCCAGCAATTGGGTTGTTTTGACCCAGCGGTTGGGTTACTACCCAGAAGGTTGAGAGTTAAACATTTAACCAAACCACTGGGTCAAAACAGCCCAATTGCTGAGTTTGTCCCTATTTTACCCAGCATTGGGTTGAATTTAACCCAGCATTTTTTAGAATGTATATATAACTCGAAATTTTTACTTTATATCTCACAATTCTGAGTATATATCTCGCATTTCTGAACTGATATCTTGCAATTCTGAGTTTTCTATCTCCTCGCAATCTGATTTATATATCTTAATTCTGAGTTTATATCTCAAAATTCTGAATTTATATATCACAATTTTGAGTTTATATATCACAATTCCGAATTTATATATTACAATTTTGAGTTTCTATCCTAGTATTCTGAATTTATATCTTGAAATTATTACTTTTTTTCTCAAAATAGTGAGAAAAAATTCAGAAGTGTTGCAAAAAATATAAAAAAATAAAATAAAGGTAATCGTGCTTTTCTATCAGGACAGTGCTAGGTTCTATCTCATAATTCTGGTTTATATTCCAATTTTGAGTAGATACCTCCAATTCTATATTATGACTTTTTTCTTCATTTACTACTTTATTACTATTTTTTCTCAGAACTGCAAGAAAAAAGTCTGAGTATATCGCTCAATTGTGAGTTTATATATTAGAATTTGAGTATATATCTTGCAATTCTGAGTTTATATCTAAGTATTTTGAGTTTATATCTTGCAATTACAGCTTTTTTCTCAGAACTTTGAAAGAAAAGTCAGAAATGTGAGTTTATATCTCGCAAAAAAAAAAGGTAATTGCGACTTTTCTTCTCAGAATTGTGCATTTATATCTTGCAATTTGGGTATGTATTTTGAAATTCAGAATTTATATCTCACGATAGTTTATATTTCACAATTACAGTATATCTCGCACTTTGAGTATATATCTCACAACTCTGAGTCTCAGGTTCATGTCAGTTTTTTCCAGGGATTTTTCCCCAAAGTTTGGGCTGGAATAATAATCTTAAATAATGCATAAGGAATAATAATCTTAAAATACATTAATAGTGTCTCACTATTGAAAGGTATCACTATTGCTCAAACACATGGAAATATCCTCAAACTCTTCAAAAAAGCTTCAGTGACTGAGTCATTTTGGCTGGGCGAGCAAAGTATTATAGACAGATAAAATGAACTTTGCTACATATGGACCAGAAAAGAGAATAAGATTCATGATGCAGAACACATACGGCTGTCAAAGTGGTGTCCGCAAATCCCACAGCTATTACAAATTACATAAACTGAACAAGAGTGCAATGAAGCTTTCAGGTTTTCCCCAAACCAAAAATGTAATCTCATAAATTTGGCCAAAGAACTATCAAAAGACAAGTATTTGTGCACACAGTGAGCCTAATGCCATACTAAAACAAACACGATTGAAGGCGAAATTAAACCCCCTCAGATTCATCCAAGGTCGTACTTGAGAAATGTATAAAACAGAAAGTGAGAGGTAGAGTTGAATTTCCACCTGTGTTGAAAAGAGATCCTCTATAAACAAACAGGCACTGCTAATCCAATCGAAACAGTCATTGTGAGAGTGCAGGAGAGAGCAGCGTCTTCTGGACTGATTAAGTTGTTGAAAATAACTGGATGCCCTCCAGTCAGGAACGCAGAACTTCTGCAACAAAAGAATGAGGTTTATGAAAACTGTGTAGTTTTAATTGTTATAGATGAGCTTAAATTGCATCATAGGGGCGAAGAACAAACAAGAAAAAAAAAAATGCACCTTTCTCCTTTAAAGACTATACAAATTTGCTTGCAAGCAACATAAATCGCAAACATTTCAGCATATCATAGTGAATGTTTTGCCAGTGACCAAATATTTAGATGGATACATTTTTATAATGTAAATATAATTTAGTTACATTAATGAGAAACTAACCACAATCAGCTCCGAGAATAATGGGAATTAAAATGCTCTGGTGCATGCATACATAAATTAATAAATGAGCAATTGCATGCATGCATACATAAATAAATGCAAAAATACATAGGCTACGTAAATAAATAAATGCATAAGTGTAAAATAAGTATTAAGAGTAATTTCATTGAAGTCTTTCTGCTTAATAAATAGTCTAAATGCATGCATAAAATCATAAATAAATAAATAGTTAGTTACTTAGTATGTTTAATGGAAGTCTTTGTGCATGCACAATGTATTTAAATGTTTCTTTCTTTAGTTTGTTGGGGTGAAATATGCCCATGTTTTCATGAGATTCACTTTCAAATGTTATGGGCTTATGCAATCTTGTGGACATTCTGGTTATAAATTCCTCCCGGAGGTCTCAACCTGTCTGGGCAAAAGGCATCAGTACAGCTCATGGATGCACTTTTACATGAAAAAGTCTGACAACAAAGCCACAGAGGAACCACAAATGGCAATAGGAAGGAAGCACGAGATTAATGCTTATTCCATTTTAAAGGAGACCACCTTTTCTTTGGCTGCTCTGCCTCAAAATGCCTGACATCCATAAACTCCAAAAACAATCTGCTATTGTAGTTGAAGTCAAATATGTTGCCAAGCAATTGCAGAACACTGTCCAAATGATTAGGGTAAAAGCAGAAGACAGGATAATGCTCCACCTCTGACCCAGCTGAACCTCTGGTTCCTGAATCTGGGTTCAAGTCCTGGACTAATCAACAGCCATTTTAGCTCTGATCCAATGCACAGGCCCGGCCAGCAGCGCTCCGCAGAACAGGCCAGCGTGGACTTATGGAAATAATGACACCACACTGAGCCCCGGGTGCCAGAATGAAAAATCTGGCACACTCGCTCTGTTTTTTTTAACGATTTCTCGCCTTGTGCCATTCTCTGATTAAACAGAGCTGCAGCTGTGATGGTAACACCAGTCCTAAAAAAAAAAAAAAAATACAAATATGAAAACAATGGGTTATGAATACATTTAGTTTTTTAAACATTTTCAAATTATAAAAAAAAAACAAGTTAAAGTCTACCCTAAACTATAACATAGTAATTAGTAAAATATAAGCTATAACATCTATAATATAAATCTAAACAGATAAAAACAATGACTTGGCCTTTCTAACTGTTACGGGGCTGACGAGACGTGAGACGTGCGGATCCATATGCAAGCTTTATTTTGGAAAAGACAGAGACGTGGTCATGAAACAGGGATGGGTCAGATAATGGCAGACAGGTAAATGGCGGGCAAAACACAAGAATAATCAAAATGCTAGTCGCGGTCAACGATCGGCAATCAGTCACGGGCAGCAAGGCTAAAGGGAGAATCAGGAAAACAGCGAAGATCAAGAACCGGAGGAAAACAGACAAGGCGAGCAAGGCAAAAATAGGCTTAGGCTAAGGCCAGGGAAACTAAGAGGCTCTGTAGTGGAGCTATCGAACGGATAAGCGCTAAACAATACTGCAGCCGAGGGACGGGCTCAGATGTGAGTGATTAAAAGGGAGGAAAGACTTCTTCCTACATGCTGTCCTGTGTGTCCTGCACAAAGGCCCTATGCTCGCGTTCCCGTCGAGAGATTACATTTACGTTTCTGATTTGTAGTGGTTTCGCACGCTGAGTCGCCACTACCTACTCCGCTATGCCCGCCGCCGACCTGTCACATCAAATATCGTGCTTAGGAAGAGGGCAGGAATAATGGACGTTCGCCGGAGTGAATGCGCTAGCAATACAGTCTCACTGTGTAGTGCGGAGCATGCAATGATATCAGTTAGGCGGACTTCCGTTGAACAGAGGCAGACTCCCCCCACAACCCATCCCCCAAAACAGAAGACCCAACGCGCGAAGTGCTCTGCCACGCACCGACTCAACCCATTTCACGACTAAGACTCCCATCAACCACATTAGCGCAGAACACAGACAGCGATCACATCCAAGCCTCACAAAAGAAGCCAAGAATGGCAGAGGAAGAAGACCCAACGCACGTAACAGGAATGAAAGACCCCACCACGGGCGGAGACGCACGAGAACACAAACAAGAGCGCCCGAGAACGCTGAATTGCACCCCCACGGCGGAGCAGAGGACCCCCACGATGGAGCGGAGGGCCACCATGGCGGAGCAGAGACCACCGGAGCCAGACAGTAGACCACCACGGCAGAGCAGAAGGAACAGAAAACCCCCTTGGAGAACCACACCGATCAGGAGACCATGGCGGAGACCGTAACAATGAGAGAGCAGAGACAGACAACACAGACAAAACATTGGGGTTGATAGACAAGACTGAGCATTCAGGGGCAACCTCCTGGCAGACACAAATAATTCACAAACTGCCTCCATAGCCGGGACAGGACAGGATGAGGATTCCCCGACGGCCTCACTAGCCGTGACAGGACGAGCAGGGAGCTCGCAAACGGCTTCTATAGCTGTGACAGGACAAGCAGGGAGCACGCAAACGGCCTCTATAGCTGTGACAAGATAGACAGAGAGTTCATAGGCGGCCTCCGTGGCCGGAACAGGACGGGCAGAGAGTTCATAGGCGGCCTCCTTGTCTGGAACAGAACAGGCAGAGAGTTCATACGCGGCCTCCTTGGCCGGAACAGAACAGGCAGAGGGTTCATAGATGGCCTCCATAGCCGTTACAGGACAGGACGAGGATTCACAGACGGCCTCCTTGGCCGGAACAGGACAGGCAGACAGAGTTAATAGGCGGCATCCTTGGCCGGAACAGAACAGGCAGGGAGTTCGTAGGCGGCCCGCTTGGCCGGAACAGAATAGGCAGAGAGTTCATAGAGTTCCTTGGCCGGAACAGGACAGGCAGATAGTGCGTTGCTGGGCGCCACCACCACTCAAGGAACTGAGGCAAGTGTCGCCATTTCGGGAGGTTCTGCAGCCTGCGCCGCAACCTCTGAAGAGACTTCAGTGGACACCATGACCTCTGGGAGCACAGCAACGGGCACCGCTACCTCGGGAGGTTCTGCAGCATAAACCGCCACCTCTGGAGATGTTGTAGCCAGTGCAGCTGCCTCTAGCAAATCGGCGGTGGATTACGCAGCCCAGATACACCATAAAACAAACCCCCATATGGGAAGTGCTGCACACAGGGGAATGAGTTCAGGATCAGGAGGGCTAAAGTGAGTGGGTTTGAGGATACCAGCTGCGCGTGCAGACACCAGCGGTGCATCCCTCACACTGGACACCAGACTGGGATACCGACGGACCGACCCCGACAATCTGGGTTCAACAGACAGGATGTAACATGACTCAGGATGATCAGCTGTGATGCGACGTGATGAATTGGGAACTGACTAAGCACGGCCACGACGTGACGTGACTCTAGAAGGTCAGCTGTGACATGACGTGACGAGGCTCTGGATGAACAGCCGAGACGTGACGAGGCTCTGGACGAACAGCTGAGACATGGCAAGACTCTAGAAGGTCAGCTGAGACGTGACGTGGCTCTGGATGAACAGCTGAGACATGATGAGGTTTTGGCAGATCAGCTGAGACTTGACTGGACATGAAGATCAGTGGGACTTGACTCATGATAATGGAACTGTAACTGTGACTTGACTCATTAATGATCAAACATGACTAAACTCGACTCAGGAAGATTCAACTGGTGACTTGACGACTTGCCTCTGCGATCAGTGTGACTTGACCAGACTCATGAGAATAAACTGTGAATCGATTTGACCAGGGACGATACTGTGGCTTGACTTAGACTCGCAAATTCGAACGAACAGCAGTGATTTGACTAGACTCATGATCATAAACTGTGACTTGATTTGCCCCATGACGATCAACTGTGACTTGACTCAGAAATAACTATTCAAACGGGACTGAAAAATGGGCGCTGCAGTGTCCGCCATTTTGTGAGCGTGCTCTAGTGTGGCCGCCATTACACGAGTGAGTGCAGGGTCTCGTTCCTCTGCGATACCCACAGTGAACGCTGAACCAACAGACAGAGCAAAATCCACAAAATCACTTAGGGAAGAACGGGGACCCTCACGGATTAATCGTGTCTTTAACGGTTCATTTATACCCTCACAAAAAAAGTCTATGAGTACACAGTCAGGCAGATCAGAATAATATGCAAGATCCAAATACTCCTGCACATAATCCTCAAGCGCTCGCCAACCCTGCTCGAGGGCTAACAACAGTCTCGCAGTGTCCATACCTGGCCAATGTCCACCTGAAAAGCCACTGGATCCTTGTGTGGCCGAGTATTCAGTAACGGGGCTGACAAGACGTGAGACAAGTGGATCCATCTGCAGGCTTTATTTAAGCAGAAGACAGAGACGTGGTCATAAAACAGGCATGGGTCAGATAAAGGCAGACAGGTATATGGCGGGCAAAACACAAGAATAGTCCTAGGGCTAGCGTGGGTCGACGATCGGCAAACAGAATCAGATGGGGCAAGACTAAGGGAGAAATCCAGGAAATCAGGCGAAGATCAAAAACCGGAGAAAACAGACAAGGCTAAGGCTAAGGCTAAGCTAAGGCTAAGGCTAAGGCTAATGGCTAAGGCGAAGGCTAAGGCTAAGGCTAAGGCTAAGGCTAAGGCTAAGGCTAAGGCTAGGCTAAGGCTAAGGCTTAAGGCACTAATGAGGCTCTGTGTGGAGCTATAAGGATAAAGCGCCTAAATAATATCGGCAGAGGGAAGGGATCAGATGAGTGTTAAAATAGTGAGGGGAGGTGATATGAAACGCTGGGATGCACACAGTGTTAACAGATGGGTGCAATCCGTGATGAGTGCAATTCAGTGCAATGAATGCTGGGATATGGTAGTCCGGGGTGATGGGCAACAGTGTGTAGTGCGAGAGTCAATGAAATGGGAAGGGTGACCTCTGGAGGCTAGCAGATGGAAGTTCATGGACCGGATTCGGACAATAACATCACATTAAGCATATTAGTCCATCATGACTTAGTTTTTTTCAAGCTTCAATTGAATGCAGGTCATTATAAACTAATATATAATATCTAAAGAATATAAAAAATTGAATATATAAAATCAATGACTTCGTCTTTCAAACATCACATTTAAGGCAGTGACATAATAAAATTGACCACATGGTTCAAACAGAAGCAAGTCTTTAACAGTAATTCATTGTTTATACTTGTATTTAAGCTCAAATCTGTTATGGGGGAAAAACCATAGTCATCCATTTTGTTTCAGAAAAACTATTATTTTTGGCAGAGCATACAAGAATAGTGACCGTACATTTTTAGACACGTACAACAATGTTTTGAAAAGAAATGTCATGGGTTATTAAATTTCCCCCCCACAATTATAATGCTAATTTACTGCAAGTTACAATGAAACCAAGAGACACTGCCAGAGTTCATGTATTCAAATTATAAGTATGTAAATTATAAACTTACTGTGACTGTGCTGATGCAATGTAGCACTTTAGAGTTTAATTTAGTAACAATATATCTAACTGTTTTATTTAAGAATTGGCATTAAAAAAATGACAAAATGATAATAAATAAATTACGTTATGGTTTCCCCAGACATATCCTGGTTGAGATTTCTAAATTGCCTAAAATGTCCGATTCTTGGCTTGGTTTTTCTACTGACTTGCTCTTTACAGCCCTCATATACTATTATGGGCAAATCCTTGCATTGCTTTGTCCGTTTTCAGATCCCGCCTTCTCGCACACCACGATTGGTGGATTATGTATAATGCCTGCGCGCTATTGGTCAAACTACTTTTCAGTCTCTACCTTCAGCAAGAATGAAAACAATAGAAAAACAAAGCCAATACCTGGACGTTTTAGACAATTTAGAAATGCCAGGAAAAAAAAGACGTATGGTCACCCTGAAATAAATGCACATGCCACATCTCTAGGAAAACAAGGACGACCAAGAGAAAACACAGAGAGCGTGGCCTGATTTCATCAGTTTTTCAGCGTGACTCATTACTGATTCCTATTAGCGGTGATGATAACCAGTTTCACTGGACACGGGTTTTCACTCTATTTGAGCGTAGTATGGAGAACGAAACCTGCAAAAACAATAAATAAATAAATACACAAATAAATAAATATGCAAATAAATAAATAAATGTGTGTATAAATACACAAATTCTTGTTTAAATACATATAGAAATAATTAAACATGTGATTAAAGTAGGCAAATAAATAAAATAAATTGGTGGGCAAATGGAAAATGTTTAAGGAAATGCTAAACTCATCCTATTTATTTTCTTTTGATCACTCATCTATTTCTGAATGTAGTTCCGCATTTATTTTTCCTCTGCACAACATGCTAATGAGAGGGTGTCAACCATGAACTTGGTCGGGTCTTGTGATGGCTGGGGGCACGGTGTAAATCCAGTAAAGCCTAGTAAAGTCACTTTTGCCGTTCAACAGAGCAAGATACATAGAAAAATTGAGCCGTATTGTCTGTACAGTATCTGTGACTTTACACACGACCCAACGGAATGGCCAGAGGTGTCATTTCCCGGCACTCGATATTCACAAATCTAGGGACCGTCTCTAAAGTTACATAAGACATTGGTATACACTTTTCTAACTTCAATAGCATTTGAGGAAAATTACTTTAAGTAACAAAACCAACTGTGAAGTGTTCATGTAGTTCTCAGTTATAATGCACACCTTTTAGATTTTTGATATTTATTGAAATAAACTGTCAAATCATATATACATATGTTGTTTACTTCACTACCGAATGTGCTCAAACACAAAATATATATCATAATTTAAAACTCAATAGCATTTGAGGAGAATGACTTACAGTAACACAACCAACTGTGGTGTTCATGTAGGTCTCAGTTATAATGCACACCTTTTAGATTTTTGATATTTAATCAAATAAACTGTCAAATCATATGTAAATATTGCTATTTTTTTCTTTACGAATATGGGCTCAAGCACAAAATATGCCATAATTTAAAGCTCAATAGCATTCGAGGAGTATGACTTACAGTCATCAAAACAACTTTAAACTGTTCATCTAGGTGTCAACTATAATGCACACCTTTTAGATTTTTGTATATTTATTCAAATAAACGGTAAATTCATATCTACACTGTAAAAAAAAACTTCCTGTAGAAATTACAGTAACTAACTGGCAGCAGTTTGGTCGTAACTTACTGTAATTTTATTTTGTAGCAAAAATACTGTATTTTATTTTACCGTGTCATTTAACTTGCTGTAAATGTATTTACAGTGTAATATTGTTTAACTGTAAAATATTGTATTATTGTATTCATTTTTTGGTCCTTTCTTGAGTAATGCATTTTAAAACAATAGAAAATATACTGTTATACTTTAAAGTTTACTGTAATTGGTTTGCTTCACTTTTCAGTTACTGTAAAACTATATGCACAAATTGTAAAATTAGCAGCACTTCCAGCCAACCTTTTGAGCCCTCTTAAACTGGCTGTCTGTCATTGGAAGGCACATGAAACCACCTCCTGCATTGATGGCATTCGATCTGAAAAAAGAAAGAAAGATAATAATCTAATCTAATTGCTTAGTAATCAATTATTCATTTCAACTCAGTTCAATTCATATTGCTTTATTGGCATGACATCCTGAAAATAACAGTAGAATACTGGCAGCTGTGGTTGCTGTCAGTAATGAACTGTTAATTTACAGTTCTCTACAGTTGATTTACATCTCTTATTTTCTTTACTGCGAACTGTTGTCAGTTAGTTACTGTCATTTCTACAGGAAGTTTTTTTTATAGTGTATATATGAATTTACAGTTTATTTAAAAAAATCTAAAAAATCTAAAAGGTGCGCATTATAACTGAGAACTACATGAACACTTCACAGTTGGTTGTGTTACTGTAAGTAATTCTCCTCAAATGCTATTGAAGTTAGAAAAGTGTATACCAATGTCGTATGTAACTTTAGAAACAGGGTCCCTAGATTTGCGAATATCGAGGGGCGGGAAATGACACCTCTGGCCATTCCGTTGGGTCGTGTGTAAAGTCACAGATACTGTACGGACAATACGGCTCAATTTTTCTATGTATCTTGCTCTGTTGAACGGCAAAAGTTACTTTACTAGGCTATACTATATTAACACCATGCTGTCAGCGGGAAAGCCACGCCCCCAGCTATCACAAGACCCGACCAAGTTCATGGTTGACACCCTCTCATTAGCATGTTGTGCAGAGGAAAAATAAATGTGGAACTACATTCAGAAATAAATGAGTGATTAAAAGAAAACAGTTAGGTTGAGTTTAGCATTTCCTTAAACATTTTTCCATTTGCCCACCAATTTATTTAATTTTTTTGCCTACTTTCATCACATATATAATTGTTTATTTATGTATTTAAACAAGAATATGTGTATTTATACACACATTTATTTATTTATTTGCGTATTTATTTATTTATACACACATTTATTTATTTATTTGTGTATTTATTAATTTTTAATTTCTGCAGGTTTGGTCCTCCATAGCGTAAGTCATGTAGCAGGTGGTTTTATTATCTGAACATGTGATTTCTCAGTCATCATCTTCAATTTCATCACATCATAAGTCTCTTCAAAAAATATATAAATAAATACAGGTAGGAAACTTGCGTCCTTCAATTAGAGAATATTTCTGGTGAAGGGAAATGTGGCAAGCTGGTGAAAAAGTTGAGGAGCAAACAATAAATTTTCATGGAAATCTTTTTAATGCCAGAAAGCGAGAAGCAGCAAGAGAAATCATAAACTTTTTTTTATTTGTACCTTTACTGAATTTCATATTTAAATTTTTATTGTGTCTGGCTCTTTAGAGAGTGTCTAATTTATTATCTGAAACGTTCCCAGTGATATACTTCTAAATAAGCATCAAAGCAACTGCAGAGCTGAGATGATGCATATGTTTTTATAAATGTACGGCCTGCGCCACAGAATCTGGGTTGACGTGTTCAGATTGGCACACAACTTTCAGCCCATCGCCAGATTTAACAGGTGCATTTCATTTATCAACGTAACAATGGAGGAAAAATCACAGATTTCCACAAAAATACCAGACTAGCAGTTTTTCTGTCTGAGCGATTATCAATTTGAACTGATCGACAAAATGTCCAGAGAAATAAATTTTGAGAAGCGATATATATGATATATAGACTACAGTTCAGATCCTCCATTATTTTCATAGGTGGTTTGCTAAGAAAAAGTTTGCAAACAAGTCTTATTTCTTGTAGATCCGGTTGGTTATTATTAGTATATTAGTATTAGTAATGCCTGCCATTAAGGAAATTTGAATTCAAAGCCTGACCAAAGACGTTAATTTGTAAAATACTAATAAATATTGATTAATAATAATAATAATAATAATAATTATTATTATTATTAGTAGTAGTAGTAGTAGTTAAACTCCATTATCAAATGAAACAGAATAATGATTATTATTATACTATTGATATATTTATAACCAATTAGTGTAGTAGTAATACAAATATTGTCAATTTGGATAAATGAAAATCAATTTGGAAAGAATAATAACTTATAAGAATCATGTTATGATTATTATACACTATTATGCTATATTATAATAATTATGATAAAATATTTACATGATCATAATTAGTTATTATTATATATTAATAATAATAATAATATATTATTGCACTGAAAATATTTAGTAAACTGTCCAAAACTTGTGAATAATATCAATAATTATAATAATAATTGTATTACCCCTAACATTATTATTGCTGATACAAATGATTATAGAATGATAATTGATAGTAAATAATCATATTACGATATTAATTTTATATTAAAAATAACCATATTTAATTCATAATTATATACACTACATACGCTGAAACTGTTCAGTAACTTTGGTGCAAACTGGCCAAATCTTTAGATTCAGTTCAGATCCATAACTAAAACTCTGAATAATAGTAATAGTGATGCTAGTTTACACCATGAATTCATTCATTATCCGGACATCTCTAATAGCGAATTTAGATAACACAAATGTAAGACTGACGAGAGCAGTGCACACGTTTCTCATGCAAACATACGGGAGCATCGGTAAACCTCCAGAGATGGCAAAGGAAGCAGAGTTTTATGGCGTTTGCACAGACAGCAGTGTCTGTGTGAGTAATATTTTTGGAGTCAGGTGTTGTGAGATGATTTGGCCGTGGACGGAGCTGTGAGAAGGAAAAATCTGCTCCGTTCATTCCTGGAATACCTACTGTGCTGCGCTCTCCTCTTCAAAACGCAGAGCCGAGGCCAAGCTCAGGAGAGGATCCAGGAGCCTGGAGAACGTCTCACAGCGAGCACATCTGCACAAGCACAGAAAAAATCACCATGAGATGTATGCATACATCACGCTCATTTTGTGTTTCATTTCATTCCAGAGGACTGCAAATGTTTTCAGTAGCAGCAAGTTTCCCTTTTTCAGCGAACAGCTAGTTTACTGCCATTTTCCACAGGTTTTTCTTGAAAGTCACTGAAGGTTTGCTGTAATACTAATCTCAAGGAATACATCTGTTGCAAATATAATCATAGTCAAATATATCAGAAATGTATGTCTTCATATTATTCATGTCATTTCAAACCCGTATGATTTTATTTATGCTCGAGGCACAAATTAAGACATTTTCTAGAATTTTTTTATGCAGCTCTTTTCCATAGAAATGTTACCTGTGCAGTGTTATTTTATTATAATTTAGATACCATTAGCGTATGTATTGATATTTTGAATTAGTTTTTATTTTCGCTTTTCATTTTAATGGTAGTTCACATTTTAGTAATTGTATTTTGTGCTTTTGTAATTTTATTTATATCTGTTTTTAAATACAGCATTTCTATTTAGCTTAAGTTTATTTGTATTCCAATTTCAATTTCAGTTAGTGTGAAGCAATATTTCTATTTTTATCAAAGATTTTCATATTAATTTTAGTTATTATTACTTCATTGCCTTTATTTTATTTATGTAGGCAATGTTTGTAATTTATTTTTATTGTGTTTAATTATTTAAATTAAGAGAAATATTGAATGCAATGCAAGTGACTTTTTGAAATATTCATTTTTTTATAATTTTGTGTATTTATTTGAATTTAATTTAACAAAAAACATTGTTCATATTTTATTTTTTATTTAGTTTTATTTAAATGAACAAAAACAAAATCTAAGTGTTGTAGTTAACAATAACAACACTGTTCCTGTGACTATAAACTAATGCTTAGACTTAGCTTTATTGTGTCTGAGTGGTGAAGCAGTGAAGGATCTTGCTAATGCTTTAGTCTTTCCTGTGAGCTGCACACTGTCTGGTTGAGCCGGGGTCGGGTTTCATATATCCTTTTTTCTGACCCGCTAATCCTCAGTACTGTGTGACTCTCACATGATGCTGGAATGCCGTGCCGTGGCCCGCTCTCACTGTGATTCACTCCCTTCCCTTTGTCTTCTCTAGCCCTTCAGCCGACCAGCATCCCTCCCTGACAGTCTGGAGCACAGAGAGAGTCCACTCCCGGTATTTGGGAGGTATGGGGTGGTTTCCGTCTTTTGGGAGATTTCTCTTTTTCTGGGAGCGGAGGAATCACTTCCAGAATGGAGAGAACAAGCCTCTTATTCCAAAGGTAGTGTGGTTTCTTTCAGTTTCATTTATTTGAATTTCTACTGGCTAAAATTGTCAGTTGATTGGACTTTTTAACGCATATTAATCTCATCAACAAACAAGTTTTTGACTATGGAAAATGAATTAACTGTGTCTGTTAATAGTGTTGTTCAGTGAAATATTCTTTCAGTTTATTTGAGCAAACTGACTAGTTTTTTTTTTTTAGCGATATGGTTCAGAGAGTTGCAAGCGTGTTTGATTATTTAGAATTAATTAATAATAATAGCTTAAATATAATATTAATAATAATAAAAATGTTATTATTATTATTAGTAGTAGTAATAATAATAATAATAAAAATATTTAACTAAATTGGCCCAAACTGTCCTAAATGTATTAACTGAACAGAGTGCTTTATTAAATTATCTGGAAGTAATTTATGATAATAATTAAAAATGATTATTATTGATAATAATATAATAATCATCATCTTCATCGTCATTACTACATTATTCTATTAAATTTATTTTAATTTATTATAAGTTATTTGTTGTACTTCATATTCATTATTTTATAAAATTCATATTATTTACTTTGAAAATAATAATAATAATAGCCAACCCCCAATAATACAATATTGTTAAACAATGGACATTAATAATAAGAAAAAATAATAATAATAATAATGTTATTTAACACCTATTTAATATTTTTTTGTGCTTTATTATTTTTGCATTAAAAACATTTGAAAATGACAGTTATCTCAAGTTTAGTTTTAAATTTTAGATTTAAATTAAAATCTAATTTTTTATGTTTTGTAAAGGTTAATTTTAATCTAATTTATATAATTTAAATTTGGTTTTTTTTATTATTTATTATTATTTATTATATTATTTATTATTATTAATGAACTGCAACTATTTAGTGGAATCGGCCCAGACGTCTTGGGGTAATCAACTGACCAAATTCATGAACTTTCTACTTCTTATTACCATCAAGGGAGATGTAAGAGACGCAGAAGGTGCCTCATCTGTCTCGTATCTGGGAACGCACGACAGTTCAGGAAGTCAGACGAGCTCGACTTTATCCAGCCATGAAGAGTCAACCAGAGCTTCATCAAGGAACGTCTTCACCTCACGAGCGCTCAGTGCGTCCAGCTGGAGCGACTACATCTTCAAGTATCTCCTGGTCACGAGCAACCTGCTCTTCTCTGTTCTTGGTCTGGTCACGCTGGTCGTGGGCCTCTGGGGCCTGATCAACAAAGAGTCCTTCGCTCAGGAGAAGATCAGCGGTATCAGGACAGACCCCATGCTGCTCTTTGCTTTCGTCTCGTTCTGGCCCTGCTGAGTCTGATGGGATGCGTGGGGGCGCTGCGGGAGAACATGTGTCTGCTTCAGTCCTTCTCGGCCGCAGTCTTGCTCCTGGTGGCAGCGCAGGTTTTGGTGGCGGTCGTGTTGTACAGCCTGCAGGGTCAGATCGCGGAGTACTTGCGCTCAGGCATGTTGGCCGCTATGGTGCGGTACCAGGACGACCTGGACCTGAGGTTCATCACTGATGAGATCCAGACGGGCCTGCAGTGCTGCGGGGCCGATACCTACAGAGACTGGGAAATCAATGTGTGAGTGGAAATCGAGAGAGGGGCTGACATCATGATGAATTTTCATGGTTTTCCAACACTGAAGTAGTCCAAAGTTAAATACAAGGATTATACAACCTAATTTGTAATGAAGAGCCTCTCCAGTATTTAATGCTTTCCAGTTAAATCTGGACTCATAGTTTGGCCTGCTTGTTGTTTTTGCTCCTATTCAGATTTTTCGTATAATTGTCCCTTTAGTGCTTTCCAATATATTTAATTTTATCACACAATCATCCTCATTTTGCGATCCCAGTTACAATTAACCATTATAGACAAATAATGGCTCTATTCGACTGAGTTTAAAGGTGAAGTGTGTCATTTTTCTATTTTAGTGTACTTGTCTTAATCCAGGGTTTCCCAAACTGGAGGTTCCTGAAGGAACTGTGGGAGTCTGATGAAAATGAATCATGAATTAAATCATAACAATGTAAAATAATAATTATTTATAACATATAACCATAAAAGTATAATGTTTTCTGCGTGGTTATTATTTTATCCTCATCAATAATAATAATAATAATCATAATAAAAACAAATTATTATTATTATTATGATTATTATTTAAATAATGACAATATTTTTGCAGTGGTTTTATTATTGTTGTTGGTATTATATTAATAATTATTCATTTTCTGCAGTGGTTATTAGTATTATTATTATCATCATCGTGAATAATAATAATATTTTTTTATTATATTACACTAATGATATATTTGATAAATTATGATAAATATTCATACTATTGGATAACTATTTATTATTATTATTATTAATATTAATAATAATAATAATAGTTATTATTATTAATGAAATTATCAATAATATGAGTATTTATCATGATTCTTATTTTATTTTAATTATTATACAATTATTATTATTTTATTAGCAGTAAGTACTATTTTCATTATTATTATCATCGAAACAAAAGGGTTCAGCTGACAAATAAGTTTTGGAATCCCAGTCTTCATACACAGGCTTAGCAGTATTAACAGTATTAACACTTCACACTTTTTAAAAAACACAAACATTAACAACAACAACAAAAAAAGGAAAATCCTATGGCCTTACATTAAAGGTAGGACGCTCTATCTAGAGACCAGAATGTCTGAGAGACTTGGGCCAGTAAACAACAGTGGCATGGAAATGCACTAAAAACACTCAGCACCTCTTAGCAACCGCATGGCAACATCCTAACATGACAGCAAGTTTTGCATGAATTCTTTTGGCTTCTGCTAGTAAATAAACAGCTAGAAACCACACAACAACAGGCTAAACACCAGTCAGAACACCTTAGCAACCAAGTAGCAATGTCTAAGCATGCACTCCAACACTATCAATTAATTATCACTCACAAATGTACTTATTTTTGCAATAATGTTTAAAGTTTTGCAATAATAAATCACACACTTCAGTTACCCTTAACTCAAAAAGCAACATGTTTGAGTGAGTCTCAACGGTATCCGTTTCTCTGGCACAGGTATTTCAACTGTTCGGCTCCAGGGGTCCAGGCTTGCGGAGTGCCCCCCTCATGCTGTATAGACCCCCTAGAGAACGGGACGGTGTGGAACAGCCAGTGTGGAGTCGGTGCCCAACAGCTGGACGAGTTCTCGGCCCAGAGCGTGATCTTCCTGGGTGGCTGTCTGGGCAGCATCTCGCGCTGGATCGAGCAGCACAGCGGAGTTATTGTTACGGTAGTCATCATTCTGCTGGGGCTCCAGATCCTCACTCTGTTCATAACGGCCCGTCTGCTGCAGAAGATACGGTGGAGCAGAGCTCAGCATGATGTGTACTTACAATCACTGCAGTGAATGGATTCAGATGTTTCCAATAACAGGATACTGTGCCATGGGGATTATGAACCAGCCTGTATTTAATGAATTCATTGCATTTGACATCTGGAGATGTTAAGTTGTTATTCTGGAGACAAACACTCTAGGAATTTCATGATAGCATGTAAAATCGTAAAGGCATTACAAGGATTTAATCGGTTTTCATTGTTTGTAAACGTTTTCATTAAATATCTATTTTTAGTGGGTCATGCTGGTCAAAAGTACAATATTCGCGACACTTCAACCGCAATTTATAACGCAACACTAGGGGCGCTATAGTGAACATTATCAATTTCCGTCATGTAGATGAAACTGTTTGCAAAAAAATCTATCTAGAAAAAGTGAACATATCAATAGTTAACGTTAAACGTAGGCCCAAGTGTGAAAGTATTTGAGAATGGGTACTTGTTTGAGAAAACATTTACTAAAATGTGTTTAAGTGTGTTTTGGTTTGATTTAATGAAATAATCTTTCTTACATTTATGATTCTATAACCAAGGCTAGCCAAAAGCTCGCTAATGTTTCATTCAATGCTCACACATGATTCGGCGTTCTAAAAGTTTTCATTCCACTACCCTGCTTCTCGCGTCTTTTTAACGCAATAAAATGTTCTGTGTGAATAGTTTCAATAACTAAACATTTAAGCAACTGTTAATGTATTGCATTGTAAAAAACAGTGTTAAGTGTTTTGATTTGCTCAAAAAGCTGTATGGAAACCACATCTTGCTTTCAAGTTTACAGACTGCATAATGTTTCAGTTTGTATTTGACCAGAGGTTGAGAAACCACTCAAGATAGCCTGAAAGTATGAAAATAATCAGACTTTATTTTATGTCCAAACCTTTTCTGTGCTGCCGGGAATGAGCTGGACTCATTCTTGTATGGCTCTCCAGCATCATAAGGCTAATAAACTGGGCCGAGCTCTCACAGAGAGCTGCTCCCAGTACTCGCGCTATGGGCAGACACTGAGACCCCACAGAATCCAAACTCATTTTGAGCATATGCAACTTGACAAAATGAAAACACAAACATCCCAAAAAAAAATAAAAAATCCTTGTGCTACCTTTAGTACACTGATGTTTGCAGGGTTATACGGAAGTAAAAGCTGACACCTAAAATGCCCATTGCATGTCAATATGACAATACTATAACACGTACAATAATAAAGTAAAAACTTATAGTTATCTGAAATTAGCATTGGCGACAGAGTGAAATCGATCTAGTTTTACAGGACATTTCAGTTTGAAGAGGTAGATTAACTAACATCCAGTTCATTATTGCTGATTTATAACTGCTGTTAAAAGTTGTCCATATATAACTAACCAAAGATATTGCTGTATGAATATTAATATTTAAAAGACATATTAAGGTGCAGGATGTTGTTCAGTAGGATGTGGGAACAGGAAGTGACCTCATATAATGCCATACTGGGCCAGCTCATGTAACTCCAGGTGACTGTACGCCTCCCACGGACAGATCACGTTAAAGTCTGTGAGAGAGAAAAATATGATTAAACATAATCGCAAATTACTTAAATATATAACGAGGAGTATATAATAATATAGTTTTGACTAAAAATTGTACATACCAGTTCCCAAACCCTCCATTCCAGGAATTTCTTCACCAAATCTAAGAATAACAACATTAATATTAGCAGATACAACATGCAAATCCATAAAAGATCCATATCCATAAATAATAAAAGCATAAAAAGTATTTGTACCCAATGACACCCTTTTTGGGCGGCTTGCTTTTGAACTGGCGTGTTGACCTCTGTTTGAACTTGGGCGGGCCCTTGTGGGGACTGCCGGGTGCCGTGGCCCGTGTAGCAACCTTGCTGCTCACTTTAGGCTTGGAGACATCCATATTCACAAAACCAATAGCAAGCGCTGCGCACTGAACTGATGATGATCTATAAGAGATTGAGGGGATGAGACCATTAATCTTTTGTTAATCTTTAGGGGAAATGCAATGCAATATGTTCCAGTTGCATTGCATTTCCACTAAAGATTAATAAAGATTAATCAAAAACCTATTATTCTGATTCATTTTTTATGATGATCAAACCGGAAATAGTTTATAGGTTTCACCAGATGAATAGACTGTGTATAATAACGACTAAATCCCAGTGTCCAGACATGTGATAATGAAGGAGGCTCCTTTAATCCCCCTTACAATGATCAAGCCCCCCTGTAATCTGCTGTCCAGAGGGTTTCTCAGTTAATCTCATTAGATGAAGGTTAGTGCACAATAAGCAGAATGTGCATGAAGTCAAACTCTTCCTTTTATCAGCTAAAACACACAAGAGTTCAATGCTTGTTTACTGCTCAGTAATACAGGAAATGTGTTCAAAACACATTTTCTCTGTTGCAGTTGAGACAGTGGCCTGAAACAGATCACTTAAGACACACTTTAAATGTCTGAACGTCTTGCATTAGATGCAAAAGCAAGTGTCTATCTGCATCTCAAATGCTGCAGCATTTTTTCTCTTGTCTAAATATTCATAATTTTGCTTAATGTTTTTAATCAGCTGTTGTTTTGGTGATTTTTAGTAGATGAATGAAGTCAATTATCCTCAAGTTCACATTAAGGACCCGTTCACACCAAGAACGATAACTAAGTTAACTATAATATTAGCGTCCACACCAACGGACGTTATAAGCTTTAAATGCCCGTTTTAAAAATGGAGTGGATTCTGATTGGCTGTCAATGTTTTATCGTTCATCATCTGGAAAAAAAAATCGCTGAAAGTAATTCCAGCAAATACGTCCCCTGTGCCGTTATCATGATATGAACTTGTTATTCTTATAGAATTAGAACGATTATTACAGCTTGATCGTTGCAGCTATTGTCATTCCTGTGAATATGAACATGTTCCAACATCAAACAAACAAAAAGTAGAATAATATTTTGTCTTCTTTTTGAACATGTTGTTTTTATCATTATACGCACCTGTAATTGTGAAATATTTCGCTTGATGCGTGTTCTATCTTTCTTTAAAAGAAATGCCATTCAATGAGATTCAGAGTTTTAAGGGACAAATTCTTTTTGTGGTCACTATATATTAATATAAGCAAACATATAATTCATTTTAAATCAGTATAACCTTTAGGCATAACTGGAACTTGAAGCCTAACAAAAACATCACAAATCAGTTCCATCCTAGATGTTCTGTTCTTTCTAACCAGATGTACTCACCTGCTGGTCTTCTGTTTCTGTCTCTATATGTGTCGAGGTGCTCAGGATGTGGCCCTCTGTCAACACACACTCTCCCATCAGCTCTTATATAGTTCTGAGCATCATAAGATGATTAAAACTGCACACGATGGTCCTTCCTCTTTCCAAAACAATCTAGCTGTCATCAGCCCCCTAAAAGGTAACAGGATGCAACATTCACATGTACATATACATGTATGAGATTAATCCTGTTTGTTTTCCATAGTTCATGCAATATTAGATTAGACACATAGTGTTTGGTTAGCATTTAGATTAGGAATTTGTGTTTTGATTGTCCAAGTGAGAAAAAAAAAAATAAAAAAAAAAATATATATATATAAGATTATGAAATATTTATATTTTTCATTTTATAGGCTATTTCCTATTACTTTAAATGGCAATTAAAACTATATTTGATAACATTGACTTATGAATTGCAATACTGATAAATGTTGCACAAATTACCTTTCAAGCTATGGCATGACTTTAAATATGCCAGAGTTTTGGATAGAGCAAAAGGCCTAGTTAGTCATAGCAATGATTTCATTTATGCACATATAATCTTCAGCAGATCACGTATTCACACACACGACATGTCCAGTGTGATGTTCTACTTATGCAACAGTTTTTCTGAATCGCCCGTCCAGACGTCCCGTGTGTGCTGCGAGTCCTCGGTTCAGTGTGATCAGCAGTCTGTCAGATAATCTCTGCATCTCTATTCATTCAGAGAATAGATTAGCATGCCCCTTCAACCAGACAGACACCTAGCCACTAACTCAACTGCAGTATCAGGTAACTCACACAGCTAAAGATGGATAACTATAACAGGAAACACATTTTTAAAGCATATTTCTACAGTGTATCTCATAGAGACAGGTGCTAGTTTCAATAAAAGTCTGTTTAAAGGGGTCATATGATGCGATTTAAATTTACACTCCTTTCTCTTTGGAGTGTTACAAGCTCTTGGTGCATAAAGAAGATCTGTAAAGTTGCAAAGACTAAAGTCTCAAATCCAAAGAGATATTCTTTATAAAAGTTAAGAGTCAGCCACGCCTACCTAAACGTCTCGTTCTAACATGCCCCCACATATCTACGTCACGATGTGGGAAGATTTGCATAACGCCACCCAAATGTTCACGCAAAGAAAAGAGAATAACTTTTATTCTCGCTGTAGTATTATTGCCGCCGCAATGTCGTAAAGGCGCGGTGTGTTTCTGTGAAAGCGAAACTACTTTGTTTGGTCTTCCAAAAGAGGACGATATCTGCTTCGTCATGCCAGGAGCTGATCCGTGCTGGTTGCTGAGGAAATACTACAACTATGCGCTGTGGACCGTCGGAACGGCTTTCACCGTGGACGAAGCGGGTCCAGTCCCAAGTCATATGTCTTCCGGACGCTCTTAGTTCTCAAGCCCACCAGCCTATGCTCACTCTAGCCCGGCCTCTGCTCACTGTAGGCCGCTGTGTGTGACGCGGTTTCATTGTGAAAGTGAAACTACTTGTTTGGCCTTCCAAAAATGGACACGACTAGAAAACAGTGGTTAAGTTGTATTTACACACTGTTCCAGAACAGTTCAACCAATATTCAGATGTGTGCAGCGGCATTTTATGGAGGACTGTTTCCTGAAAGAGTAGACTACAATGCCGGCTGTTATGACTCAAGACTGTAAGTATGTTTTTTTATATTTAAAGCGAGTTTTTTTTTTTTATATTTAAAGCGAGTTTTTTGGCAGTGTAGAGTAGGGCTTGTTGTTTGTCATTTCTCCGATCACAAATGCAGACATGGTTTTATGTTTATGCGGCGTGATGCAACGCAACGCGTAAAAAGACAGTATAAGTCATTATAATCCATAATTATGTCCCCACTGAATGCAACGAATGCCTCGTTTATAATGGATTTTCATGTTTTTAAATCATCGCTCCGGCCTCACAGGGCATCACAATATGGTAAGGGCGTAACATTTCCGTCACACGCTTGAGATATTCGGCCACTCACAACGCACTGGATATCTGACCAATCACAGCACACCTCGCTTTTCAGACCGATGACCTTGTAAAAATCGACACGTTTCAGAAAGGCGGGGCATAGAGGAGAAACAATAATGCACAGTATGTGGAAAATAATGTGTTTTTTAACCTTAAACCACATAAACACATTTCATTACACCAAATACACAAAATAATGTTATTTTTAGCAACATCATATGACCCCTTTAATAATACAGCATACCACAGACAGTAATTCATGAGCAACCATGTAAAATATGATGTAATGACATATTACAATTAGGGGTACAATTACAATTACAGGCATCATACTATTGCTTGTACTTAAGAGATAAAAAAAAGTTTAAAAATAGAAAAATTATGTAACAAACAAACAGGAACAAAGCCATATAGAGACCAAAGTATCACAGACACCTTTGATTTGCAGCAGCAAGTTACCATCTAGAAACCACTCAGCACACCATCAGACATTCATCACAGGTACAGTAAGTCTAGTTTATTCTTCTGTTTTATCATCAGTTCCATACATCCAACAACATACAAAAATAAAACCAAAATACTTAATAAGTGTGTTTCCTGACACATGTGCAGGTGGGGCTTGAAAATATATTAATAAAGTTTGTTATGTACCATATTTTTTACATTTTTCAGAGGCTGAAATACATATATGTGATGGTTTATTTAAAAAAAAATGGACAACAGAAGATATTAGTTTCAATAACAATCTGTTTTTAAAAATAAAAATCTTTTTACATTATGTTCAGAAATTTCAGACCTCTATAAGCAATTGCTTCATTGTACATACAAACAGCAAGCAAGGAGTCTTCTATGACTAGAGTCCAAATTCACTGGATCAAGAGTTTAACAATAAAATAATAAGTACATAGCGCCACCGTCTGGCGAGAATAGAAATAGAACTTCATTTGAGTTGAATAAAACAGAACAATAGAAACATTTTGTATTTTAGTATCACATTTACGTATTATTCATGGGTAGGTATTACATTTACATGCTCAAAGTAAACTTACTTAAGATCATAAACTTGCATTGTAAGTATTGCCTCATAGATATTTATTACACAAATTTAGTTGATAATTGAATCACCTACACTGAATACTGTACATATTTCCTTTGTACCTGTTTAGTGTTTAAATAACTTCTGCGATAAGATTGTAAAAAGTTGTGTCAATGTTGCATTGCAGCCTATTTTTGCATCATCATCAATTACAGATTTACACTGCCCTAACCTCAATGGTCAAAATTCAGTGCTTTCCATATGGATCAGATGAATTTGAAATGTGAAACCACAGAAATCAATACATTGCTCACACATTTTCAGGACTATACATCAAATGCTGCTTAATATTACTATTACATGCACTAAATCATTTCCAAATAAGTAATTTCTAGGATACTAATTATGATCACATCAGAAACGATCACAGATGATCAGTGGTTCAGTGGAGATTTTACACCAGACAGGATCTAAACTAATAAACTGACAAAGTTTCTCATTAAAAGCCTGACCAGTTGTCTGATCACTGCCAAATCCCACTCAGTATAGTTATAGTGTAATAGTTAAAAAATACACTCTCGAGGAGCATCCATCTGTCTAATCATCATAAAGATAATTTTCATCAAATTTGTCATTTTGCCTCCATCTTTACCTTTTTACGGTTCTGTTTCGTCATCTATCACCTCTTTCCCATTTTCAGGCTCAATGAGACATGCATTAGCTGAATCGCCATCCGGAGTTGCATTCACTGTTGAAATATTGAACATTCTGCTTTACAGACGAGTATATAATAAAATAATAGTAATGTATTGTTTTAAAGCATCTAGCGAGGAATCATTATAAAGAAAAAAGATTCTGCATAGGGACACTTACTGTGCTTAAACCTAATGTTCAAAGCACATTATGAACAATAATGTTTATAATTCTCAAATTTTATGTGCAATTTAAAGGGGTCATATGATGTTGCTAAAAAGAACATTATTTTGTGTATTTGGTGTAATGAAATGTGTTTATGCGGTTTAAAGTAAAAAAAAAACATTATTTTCCACATACTGTACATTATTGTTTCTCCTCTATGCCCCGCCTTTCTGAAACACGTAGATTTTTACAAAGCTCATTGGTCTGAAAAGTGAGGTGTGCTGTGATTGACCAGCTATCCAATATTGTGATTGGGCTAATACCTCAAGCGTGAGACGGAAATGTTACGCCCCTTACCATATTGTGATGACCTGTCCGGCCGGAGCGACGACTCAAAAACATTAAAACATTATAAACGAGGCATTTGTTGCATCAGGTGGGGACATAATTACAGATTATAATGACTTATACTGTCTTTTTACACGTTGCGTTGCATTGTGCCGCGTAAACATAAAACCATGTCTGCATTTGTGATCGGAGAAATGACAAACAACAAGCGCTACTCTACACTACCCAAAAAACTCGCGTTTGAATCATCAGTAGCAAATCTTTTAAATATGAAAATGTACTTACAGACTGTGAGTCAGAACTGCCGTCATTTTAGTCTAACGTTACTCTCCCATGGATCAGTAAACAGTCCTCCATAAATGTGCTGCAAAACATGTTGTAAATACAACTTAACAACTGATTTCTAGTCGTGTCATCTTTTGGAAGCCAAACAAAGTAGTTTCGCTTTCACAGCGAAACACACAGGTCACACACGGATGGCCTAGAGTGAGCAGAGGCGGCGGCTTGAGAACGGCGCGGTCAGCGGATTCGACGAAGGAGCGTCCGGTGGGCTTGCGGAAACCACATGTGACGAACCCGGGCTGGACCCCGCTTCGTCCACGGTGAAAGCCGATCCGGTGATCCAAAGCACTAAGTTGATGTATTTCCTCAGCGGCCAGCACGGATCAGCTCCTGGCATGATGAAGCAGATATCGTCCTCTTTTGGAAGACCAAACAAAGTAGTTCGCTTTCACAACGGAAAACACCACAGCGCCTTCACGACATGGCGCGGCAACAATACTACAGCGAGAATAAAAAATTACGCCTTCTTTCTTGGAGTGAACATTTGGGCGGTGTTATGCAAATCTTCACACACAGTGATGTAGGTATGTGGGGGGTGTTAGAACGAGCCGTTTTAGGTAGAAGTGGCTGACTCTTAACTTTTATAAAAGAATATCTCTTTGGATTTGAGACTTAGTCTTTGCAACTTTACAGATCATCTTTATGCACCAAGAGCTTGTAACACTCCAAAGAGAAAGGAGAAATTTAAACACTAATGCACCCCTTTAAGTTTAGAAATTTGACACATTTCACACAGTATCTACTATAAAGACTGATCTATTATGCTAAAATAAGCTAAAAAATTTCCTTTTTGTAACGTGGATTTTTAATCTTAAGTGAATCATCTTTTGCAAAAAGCAATGTCTGTATATAATCGTTTTTGTTTGTTCTGATACAATTTTCAAAAGCAAATTGTACATTTTCAAAACTCTTAGTACTAATCTCACAACAAATCATCAAAAACATACTTTTATTTTCAAACATTTCAGCATATTTTTAGTTGTGTTAGTACAATACACAAAAGCACAAAGTATTATTTCCATGAATTTTTTTTTCCAAAAGTTTCATTCACAGTTACTGCCTTTTCATAATGTATGGTGAGATATCATTGTACTAAGAGTTTTGAAAATGTGGAAACTGTACCAAGTGAATGGGACAAAACCCCACTGTAATATACATGTATACTGTTGTGTAAATACAGTACAATTCTTCACACCGCAACAAGAACATCACAATTGTATAGTTTGTTGTTGTGGCACATACAAACCATTACTTGTTTGATCGTTTGATTGGGTTTGATCATCCAGTGACAGTTTGTATTCTACCAAACTCTGAAAGTATATATAAATATAAAAACATTAGTACTTTTTACTCACCCATGTCTGTTTCTAAATGCGTGATCACTAGAAACAGAAAAAAAGTATTAAGTTATAAAGGGTTCATAATAGGATCCATCAACAGTCAGATTTTAATATTATTCACCTCTTGAAGACCAGCAAAAAACAAGATCAGTTTACATATCACAAAGTAATCTGTAATGAACTTTATTCATATAAGAATTCATATATGCACTGTGCATTCATTCATTGTTTCGCAATGAATTTTATTCAAATGAAATTAATAATTTAATAAGGCTATATTAAACAAAATTCACCTTTTGGTATCTTCTGACTCTGCAAAAGTTCATCAAGTTCTAAAAAAAATCAAAATAAAGACAAGATGAAAGAACATTGAAATTATATCATTTTTGAATGCAATTATTAAATATAAATGATCATTAGATGTGTTAAAATGTATTAACATCACATGTAAATCTGGTAACTAAATGAATAATTTAAATACACATGGATACAATGTAAACATGCATTTATTACATCTCTAAACTGCTATAAAATCAAATCTATCTCATTTTATTCATAAATAAATAGAAAGTTTGTTAATTGTTTTGCAGACCAAAGCAGATCTATTAAACTTATAAATTTTTTTTAAAGGATAATCCACAGCTAGGTGTGCAGCTGATTTTAATGTAAAGAAGCACTCGCTGCAAAACCAACCATGTTTTATTCTCCTGTTCTCAGTCTGTAGTTGATTGTGTTCTGAAAAAAGTTAGAATAAAGACAAAACAACATGGAATAGATATGGACAGTTGTTTCCACTATAGGAGATTAAAAAAAATAATAAGTTAAGGTAATACATTTATAAGGTAATTGTTGGTAATTGACTTTTTATTTCACAATTTTGATTTTTTTTTCTTGCAATTCTGACTTTTCCTGACAGAATTACAAGATATAAACACAGAAGTGCTCCCAAAAATCTGTCTTTTAATTACACAACCTCAAGTCGTTTCAAACTCGTAAGACATTCGTTCATCTTCGGAACACAAATTAAGATACTTTTGATGAAATCCAAGAGCTTTTCTGACCCTGCATATATAGCAACACCACTGACACGTTTTATGGCCCAGAAAGGTAGTAAAGACATCATTAAAATAGTCCATTTGACATCAGCGGTTCAACCGTAATGTTATAAAGCTATGAATATACTTTTTGTGCACAAAGAAAACAAAAACAATGACTTGCTGTCTATGCAGGGTCATAGAGCTCTCGGATTTCATCAAAAGTATCTTTATTTGTGTTCCGAAGATGAACGAAGGTCGTACGGGTTTGGAACCACATGAGGGTGAGTAATTAATGACAGAATGTTCATTGTTGGATGAACTATCCCTTTAATCTTTTGTAGATCAAAATTAATTCATTGATTCACTGCATTCTGAAGAAATGTCAGAAAAACAGATCAAAATTATATCATTGTTTCACAACTCTGAAAAAGAGACCTTAATAAATAATGAAATAATAAACACCACTGCTGGACACTGTTAGTGGACTGCGAAATGAATAAAACATGTGACTCAAGCTCAAACACAAGAATTTTACCTCTGTATTCATGAATGAACACAGCTATCAGCACTGCCGTAAAACCACTGAGCACGACTACAACTGAAAACAGGATGGCTGACGCCCTCCAAAGATGAAACATATTACCTGTAAATCAAAATAATGACTTACACCGAGCACACTGTCCAGTCAAACATTTATTTCTGTTTGACTCAAAATGATTAATAATGTAAACAATGATATTGTAGTATAGAACATGCATACACAGTAATCAGAATCAGAATCAGAATGAGCTTTATTGCCAGGTATGTTTACACATACGAGGAATTTGTTTTCGTGACAGAAGCTTCCACAGTGTAACAGAATGACAGTGACAGAACAAAAACACAGATAATAAAAAATAGAAGTAAATAAGGAATAAAAATATACAAATAGACAGTTGTATGTACAGGTATATTATGTGCAAATTGAAATGTAGACTGTGTGTATGAGTGAATAAATAGTGTGTAATTGTACAGTACAGTACACATTTACCTAAGGCACTGAATTGATAATCAATTATTCAATCCAACTGTATCAAATAATCATAAAAACATTATAAATTGCACACCAAAAGTGTCAGTACTTACTTGAGCTGATAATCACTGCCTCCAGCATGTGATGTCTCAGTCTGACTCTGCAGTGAATCTTGTCACTGTGATGTATAGTGATAGTGTGTTTGACACTGAATCCGTCTGTGTTTCTGTGTGTCTCTGTAGTTTCTGAACTCAAACTGACTCCTTCACTGTTCAGCCACTCAAGAACAGGTTCAGGGTTCCATCCTTCAGATTCACACTGTAGATGAAGCCCTCCTGAATCATCAAACCCATCTACGGTGATCACTGGAAGACGTCCTACGACTACAGACCAACATCAACAATATTAGTTTTTTTTTGTCTAAAAACCTGTTTTTATTTTGCTGACAAACAATTTCACACTCTAAAAATTATTATTTTTTTAACCCAAGGGTTCAATATCAGGTTGTTTGACCCAGAGCTATGTCAAAACAAAACAAAACGAAAACAAAATGAAAAAGCTGTTCTTTTGTTCAATATTTACCCAGCAGTGAGTTGCCAAATAACCCAGCAGCTGTCATTTTATCCAGGGACGTGCACAGACATTTTGAGGGGCAGGGGCTCAAGTGAAAAAAAGGCACTTCTCATATTTATTTTAATTCGTTTCTAAACAAATGTTAATCCCTCACACCCAATTGTTTCATATTGTTTCATTATTCAACAGATGTCTACAAACTAATCAGTTCACAATGGGTTATTTACTCACTCACTCACTCACTCACACAATCACACACACACAGGTTTACATTTGTGAAAAGTGGGGACATCCCATAGGCGTAATGGTTTTTATACTGTACAGACCGTATATTCTATTGCCCTTTACCAACCCTACCCCTAAACCTACCCCTTACAGGAGACTTTGTGCTATTTCAGATTTGCAATACACTCCATTCTGTGTGATTTATAAGCGTTTTGAAAAGTGGGGACATGGGGTAATGTCCTGAAAAGTCACCTTCTCCTTGTAATACCTATATGTCATACCTTTGTCATTATACAAAGGATGTCATATTGTCACAAAAACGCGCCACACCAAACAAACACACACACACACACACTGATCGGTGACAAGAACTTTGTTTCACATTTGAGGGAGGGCTGTTAAGATCTCTCAGAATACAACATACTAATAGATGGAGAGCTAGTATAGCGAGGGGGGGTGGGAGGAGCCTAAGATCAAGGTTATGAAGTTACTGTTTAAGGCAGGACACTTCATGTACTGTTCAATTTTGAGATTTTTGTTCATCACCACTCACCTCCACACCAAGACAAACACAACTGGAAAGGGCCGTGTGTGGAGACGCAGAGCGGAGAAAGGCATCAGAATGGACGTCTCCAACATTTCCCAACCCGACCTGCTATTGATTTTTATTTTTCGTTCGACAGGGGGGGGGAAGCTGTGCGCAAACCGAAACACCACCGCATCACGAATACAAATTATTAATTTATTAAAAAAAAAAAACTCCCCAGAAAGAAAAAAAGGGCCCTTCTCGCGAGGAAGAAAGAAAAAGGGCAGGTGCTCAAGCCCCCTTTGATGTCTATGTGTGCACGTGCCTGATTTTATCCCAGCATTTTAGAACGAATAAATGGAAACATCCACCAATTACTCACCTTCAACAATAAAATCAACAGTGGCGTCATCAGACCAGGATTTAGACTGAATAAAACACTTGTAACATCCTTCATCAGAGACTTGGACTGATGCGAGTTTGAGTGATGCATCTCCTCTCTGTAATTCTTGATGATTCAGTTTTGTTCTCCCTCTGTAGGACTGAATCTGATCTGTGTTTCTGTCTTCATGGTCCTCATAGAGATGCACTAGTAAGTATTTCTGATCTAGTCTATTCCACTCCACTCTCATGTCCACAACACTGATGTTGGGTTTGACTGAACAGGGCAAAATCACATCTTCACCAGCTATAGCAAATACAGGATATACAGGTCCCACTACTTCATACTGCTCTGTAAAGGAGAAAGAGAGCAGAACTAAACGGCATGTCATAATGGTTTTGTGCTCTACAGATTTACAACAGTTAAAATACACTGAAGAATCCTTATCGTCTTTCTCAGTCTTGTGTCTCATGTGACACTTTTCCTTAAAAAGCATGTTAAAGCAGCACCTGTTCTTCTTTCATACTTTAGCTTTGTGTTCGTTCAGCTGAGGATTCATTCACTTCATTAATCTGAAATCTTGCTGTTTGCATTTATGGATTTGATTATTTGTCATGTGGCTTTTTGTAATATTTGTACATTTGTTTGTTTAGATGTTAAATATCTTTGCAAAAAGGATGATGCACCAGTCATTACTGAAAAATTAATCTCTAGCCTACAGTTCGACAATGACCAGCTCACTGTACTTCGTCCCTTACATAAGTTACTTATTAAATCTACTTCCCTCTTTCTTTTACACATGAATACACACTTCAGCCCTTCAAATAATTACCTGATCTTGAATCTGTAGCTCCACTAATAATCAGGACAGTCAAACAAATGAACTTCATCTCTGAATGACACGGATGCTAAAAGAAGAGAAAACCTGTCAGAAAACACACAAAATGGTGTGTTAACATGCATATGTTTTTAACATAACACACACCCAGAAAATCTAAATTCAGTGAATCTTAGTCAATCTATGTACCTAATCATATTTCTTAATTCTTACCTTCAACTCAACACTGTTCTCAAGAGTGTGAAAAAATAAGATAATATGAGAGATCATACGGAGATCATTCCTGGTCTGGTTTTACCTTCTCATATCACTAGTGATAACACAGTCCCTCCCATCATACTACTTAATAACCTGAGCTGCTAACATCAACTTCTTCAGGCTTTGAGTAGGGTTTATAAATGGCATTTATGCAGGGATGTGATTTAAGTGTTTAAATCAATGTGCAGGTTCTAACTAGTTTAACCAACTGGTTAAGTGAAGTAAACAACATTTCTGCCCTTTTAGACAGCAAGCACACCACATTGAGGTCTTGCATATATAACTTTATATTTTCATATTGAGATTTCTGATGTATACTCGAGCACTTGCACTATTTCTGGACACAAAGGGAAAAACGGATTGCATTTTGCAAGTGTCGCTTAAGTTAAGTTTTTAACAAAATTTCGGGAGGGGTACGACATATAACTTCCAATTAATATCCAAGTATAAAAGACAGCCTCTTACCACTTCAATGTTAGTTCTTTCGGCACCCTCCTCCTCCCATCCCCCTTTTGCATATTTATTTATTTATTATGATTATCTTTCTGTCTATTAGGGAGCTATCGGAGTCAAGTAGAATATTCTCTCTGAGCCCCTCTATAGCAGACAGCAAGCCAAATCGGTTTACCACTTATGCTAAGATTATATGGGCACACAAACTCGTGAAACAAGTTCAATGTCGACAGCCTCAAGCTGTTGCGGCGTTGTAGACACAGTGCAGGACAAATCTTGTCAATCCAAATGTAAGAAATTAGAAAAATAAAACAACCTCAATGGAATGGCACCACAGAGGCCATTACGGCAAATACAGTAGTATACGGCTGTAGCAAATTAGCTCAATAAGGGAAAGAATATAATAATTACAATAATTATGAGTAATACAATGATTTATATCAGTGGCAGTAGTAACTGTAGCGAATTCAAGTGCCAGGAATTCAATTCATATCAACTCTAGGAAAGGATATTTTCATGTCCACAGAAAATACTTTCATACAGTATTAACGCATTAGAGCAGGGCTGCAAACCCTGTCCTGGCGATCGAATGTCTGCAACGTTAGCTCCAACTCTAATCAAAGAGCACTGCCTTAATGTAAGTGATCCTGAAGACCCTAATAGTTGCTTCAGGTGGGTGATTAGGTTGGAGCTAAACTTTGCAGGACAGTTGATCCAGGAGCAGGGTTGGGCACCCCTGCATTAGAGCATGTAGCAAGGATCAAAATAGTAATGGGACATTATTCACAAGCAGGATCAGAAACTCAATCTGTGCACAAAAGTTTTAGTGTCACGAATTGGTCTATGAACTTCATTCAATCACCCCCGAGGTCACCCTTCCATTTACAGTGACTCTCGCACTACACAAACTGTTGCATGTCATCCTGGACTACATATCCCATCATCCGTTGCACTGATTGCACACAGCGCTGATTGCACACAGCTGTAACCAATCACACGTTCACTATATAACACTCACTCTGATCCCTTTCAAACGGCCGAGTATTGTATAGCGTTTATCACTCTCATAGCGATAGCTACTCTAAGGAGCCTGTCTAGTTTTTCATAGCCTTATCTTAGTCTTGCTTTGTCTGTTTTCTTGTGTCCTGATCTTTGCCTGTGCATCTCGGATTCCCCCTCCGTCTTGCCCCTATTCGGACACTGTTTGCCATGCCGGGACATTTTGCCTTGTACCTGGATTTATCTGGAGTCTCGCCTTGTTGATTCTGTTCGCCGATCGTAGACCCACACTAGCCCTAGGTTTATTCTTGTGTCTTGTCCTCTATATACCTGTTGCCATTGTCTGACCCTTGCCTGTTTCTGACCATGTCTGTTAATAAAGCTTCGCACTTGGATCTGCACTTCTCACGTCTCAGTCACTCCGTGACATTTATTAACTAAATACTAACACAAACTAGTCTAACAAACAAACAAACAATCACTCATACATGGAAAAGGGCAAATGAGACTTGATGGATGAAGCCATCAGGAAAAACCAAGGAATGAAGCTATGAAAAGAGTCAGTTAACCACCTGAGTAAAACCATCAGCGCTGCTTTAGAACGGGGTCTACAGCTTATACTAAACATCTATTTTGTTTAGTTAAATGTACGATACTTGCATTTGCCTTGGTCGTTGACGAGTGTCCAGATGTTTGAAGAGTGATGGATTCCAAAGATGTTCTGATTCGAAGGTGATTGGGAGTTTCTTCCCAGTCGAAAGTGAAAAAGAGCTAAGAGAGACATCAGCTGAGATCCTGGGATCTTTGGTGACTGGTAAGTCAAGCCCGAGGCCTGGCAGGAACTTAGGGTGTCCTTAGAAGACTAACTCGGCATCCCCATCTTCTCAGAATCTAACAGAACCGCTGGCTGAAAGCTATGTCTTGGAGCCCACCGGGCACGCCCGCACCGGCTCAGGCTCTCCACATGGGCCGCAATCAGAAGATTTTAGCAGAAGACCTAGCAGAAGAAGACCTGGGTGGAACTGTGCATGAGCCCTTTAAGGTCTGAGAAGATTCACGCCTCTCATGGGCTTGTCCAATGAGAAAGGCTGAAATTCCAAGTGGGAGGTTGGTAATACTGGGGAGTTTTATGACCCTTTGTCTGAGAGCATGGTAATTTGAATATGGAACTCGAATCAAAATTACTAAAGATTCTTAGAATACCAATATATTGCCTATGCACCAACATATAATATACACTCTCGTGTATATCTTTGATCATCAGAAGACTAATTCATAGATACTAAATATGGTAGGATTACATATAGGTAAGATTGCATGAACGAGTAGTTCTCTAATAAGCTTGCATAAAACAGTACACAATACAAAAGACAATATACACGAACAGTAACAACATACACAATGACCTTAAGTATATGTGTGTTCGTTCAAAGAAAGGTTTTCCTATGAATTAATGTAAGTCATTTCCTATAGCAGTATGTGTCTGTTTCAGAGAGAACTGAGTAGGGGGGACGATTCTCTACATACTTTTAGGTTGTAAAAGTTTCTGATCTGGCTGAGGGGTCCTGGTTACCATGGTAACCAGGGGCCTGGAGTCGTTCCCAGACATGCTGGTGTGAGCATGTCGGGGATGATTTGTTAAAATCGAATGAATATTGATGTGGTAAATTCTATGAAAAAGGTTGTGTCTGATTGGTCAAATGTACATAGGCTACTGTCCTGAATAAGCCTATTCACCTAACAGATGTTACAGGATGTAACAACACAAAATAATAATTGAATTGTATAAAAAGAAAATGAATCTTAATACTATGTGTCGTTTCCTGGATGATATATGACTGTTTTTATATTTTGTGATAGTTGTTCATGAGTCCCTTGTTGGTCCTGAGCAGTTCAACTGCCTGCTGTTCTTCAGAAAATTCTGAAGTCTGAAAAATTGTAGGGTTTCACAGTGAATCAGACAATTTAAGATTGATCAGATTGATGTTGTGAACAACCCAAGAGCCAAATTCCACAAAGAGGTCCAGACAATGTTATAAATCTGTCCAGATCCTATCGCCAGCCAGTCTGAAGCAAGCCTAACCAACCAACTCCACAGTTTGAACAGCTTGCAACATTAACACAAAAGAACACTTTTTGATAATCCAGACTCAGGAAGGAGATTGTCAATTTTGGGGCAAGTAACCAAGATTGATGGTCAAAGAGATGCACAGCATGACCGTCACATGGAAACATGTGATGGAAATCACGAGAGGAAGCCTTCTTCGGATTGACTACCCCCCCCCCCCCCCCACCCCCCACCCCCCCCCCCTCCGGCCGGAGTCCGTCCCGACTCCCCCCCCCCCCCCCCCCCCCCCCCCCCCCCCCCCCCCCCAACACCTGGAGACATAACCAGACTGAGAAAGATTCCCTCTAGTCCCCTTGTGACCTCTGTTTCTCACAGAACACACCCTCAAGTGCAAAGAATGGCATAGAGACTGCCTTTACATGTATATATGCACCAAAATGATGCCAAAAGGACTTATGAGCAACTTTCACTTCTGTGCATAACTCTATATCATGTATGTAACCAACACATTTGACTATCATGTCCTAATCACTTATTTTGTATGTATTTTGAATAACTATTGAACAGTTAATAGGATTATATTCATGTTGGGTATGTATGAGTTTGAAAATTCATTCTTTAAAACGTTTCCTCCAATCAATTCTTTGTAAAAGGTATTATATTCTTGTTATAGAAATCATGTCCAAATTATACTCTGCAAGAGCGGGAAAATTTGGACCATGTGACTGATAAGATAACATGTTGATTTATGTATTGGGAGGAGAAACATAGCAACACCCCAAGCTAAGACAATATATAATTGGTCAAGACACCATTTGGGATGTGTCCAACACAGAGTTTAAAAACTCAGGACACAAACAAATGTAGCTTTTGCCTGGGAGCTTTTAGCCGCCGCTTTTTGCTTTTTGTCATCGCTTTTTGCATTAGGGCTTTTAGCCATGCTTTTTGCCAGTGAATTCTTCGAGCGGTGTTCCAGCGTGCTCTGGCTTGCATGCCAGCAGCTCCTCTAAAACCATGAGGAGAAACGCCACCTAGTCTCATCAAACTTGACCCTTTTTTTTCTTTTACTTTAGTGTCTTTTCTTTTCCATTGAGAGTTTCATGTTCTGAATTAAGTTTTGCCTAACGCCGTGTCTCAGAGTCCAACCTCGAGTGCCATCTAAAACTTCAACCAGCCCACAACTCCGCATCTTCAGCCCAAGCCAAACCATGGCTTCCAGACATCACTTAAGATAATGAACTGAATTTCAACAACAGAAAATTGGGAATAACCCTTTTCTGCAATGATGACAACAAAGGGAATCCCCTAAACAAGCAATGCAAGTACCTCCAGATTCTAGCTGAACTGGTGCATTTAATATAAAGCTTAATAGCCTCATTGAGAAACTCAATGCGAGGGTTATTTAAATGATTGATGGTTGTTCAGGTCTACGCAATTGCACATATCGCTGTAAACTTGGGATATTTACATTTGTCACTCTCTTAAAGGGGTCATAGGATGTTGCAAAAAGAACATTATTTTGTGTAATTAAATGTGTTTATGCGGTTTAAGTTTAAAAACACATTATTTTCCACATAATGAACATTATAGTTTCTCCTCTATGCCCCACCTTTCTGAAACTTGTCGATTTTACAAAGCTCATCGGTCTGAAAAGCAAGGTGTTCTGTGATTGGCCAGTTATCCAGTGTGTTGTGATTGGCTGAAAACCTCAAGCGTGTGACGGAAATGTTACGCCCTACCATACTGTGATGCCCTGTCATGCCGGAGCGACGAGACAAAAACATTAAAACATATAAATTAGGCATTTGTTGCATCCAGTGGGGACATATTTACTGATTATAATTACTTATACTGTCTATTTACGCGTTGCATCATGCCGCGTAAACATAAAACCAGGTCTGCATTTGTGATCGGAGAAATGACAAACAACAGCGCTAGTACAATGCTCAAAACTCGCGTTTGAATCATCAGTGGCAAATCCTTTAAATTAAAACATACTTACAGTCTGTGAGTCAGAACAGCCGGCATTGTAGTTGTAACGGGGCGGATGAGAAGTGAGCCATGGGATCAATGTGCAAGGCTTTTATTCAAGCAGGAGAGGTTTTTTTTTTTTCAGAAACACAGGCAGGGTCGAACAGTGGCAAACAGGAATATGGCGGGCAAGACACTAGAATAATCCTAGGGCTAGTGAAGGTAAACGAACGGCGAACAGAATCAAAAGGGCAAGATTAAAGGGATAAATCCAAGGAAACAGGCAAAGATCAAAAACCAAAAAACAGACAAGGCAAGGCAAGACTAGGCTAAGAAGCTAACGAGGGCTCTGTAGAGTGAGATTGGGTGTTAAATAGTGAATGAGTGATATGAAACAGCTGTGTGCAATCAGTGCTGTGTGCAATCAGGGCTGTGTGCAATCAGTGCAATGAATGATGGGATATGTAGTCGGGGTGATATGCAACAGTGTGTAGCGCGAGAGTCAATGAAAATGGAAAGGGTAACCTCTGATGGCTAGCAGACGGAAGTTCATGGACCGGAAGTAACAGTAGTACTCTACCAGGATCAGGAAATCTCCATAAATGTGTTGCACACATTTGAATATTTGGGTTGAACTTTTCTGGAACAGTGCTGTAAATACAACTTAACCACTGATTTCTAGTTGTGTCCTTTTTTGGAAGGCCATACAAAGTTGTTTCGCTTTCACAGTGAAACACACAGTGTCACACACGGCACGCTTGAGCGGAGGGCTTGCGGCAACCACATGTGACACCCCGGGCAAAGCCGATCCGGACAAACCACAGCTCGAAGTTGATGTATGTCCTCAGTGACCAGCACGGATCAGCTCGAGGCATGACGAAGCGGATATCGTACTCTTTTGAAAGACCAAACAAAGTAGTTTCGTTTTCACAACGACACACACCGGACTTCACGACATGGCGGAATTAGAATCAGAATCAGAATCAGCAGAGCTTATTCCAAGTATGTTTACACACACAAGGAAGTTGACTTGACGACAGGAGCTTCCAGTGCAGAAGAAAGTACAGACATAGTGCGGACATACATGATAGTGCAGACATACAAAGGAATAACACAGTAGGAATGTAATATAAAACTAATATAATAAAAAAATAATAATAATGTACTATATACAGAAATAGAAGTATAGGAAAAAAATGTATTGTTTAGATAAATGTACAGATATGTTTATTAGTTTGCAGATATGTTATTTACAAAGTGTGCTGTTTACAAGTGTACAAATTTGGATTCTGTGTATAAATAGTGCATCCAGTTGTGATGGACGATGTATACTTATGAAAGTTTAATTGTTCAGGCTGAATATAGAAAAAAAATTTATTGTGCCTGGCTGTTCTGGTGGTCGGTGCTCTGTAGCGCCGCCCAGAAGGTAACAGTTCGAAGAGAGAATGGGCTGGGTGTAAGGTTTTTTTAGCCCTTTTCCTCACTCTGAAGATGTAAATATCTTGGAGGCTGGGCAGAGGGGAACCAATAATCCTCTCAGCAGTCCTGACTGTCCGCTGTAGTCTCCTGATGTCTGATTTTGTAGCTGAACCAAACAAGACAGTTATGGATGAACACAGGACAGAATCAGTGATGGCAGAGTAGAACTGTTTCAGTAGCTCCTGTGGCAGGTTGAATTTCCTGAGTTGGTGAAGGAAGTACAACCTCTGCTGGGCCGTTTTAGCAATGGAGTCTATGTGAGTGTCCAACTTCAGGTCCTGAGAGATAGTGGTGACCAGGAATCTGAATGACTCTACTGCAGACACAGTGCTGTTCATGATGGTAAGTGTGGGGAGAGCAGGGGGGTTTCTCCTGAAATCCACGATCATCTCCACAGTTTTGAGCGTGTTAGGCTGCCAGGTTGTTGAGACTGTACCAGACAGCAAGCTCTTTAACCTCCTGTCTGTAAGCAGTCTCGTCTCCATCCTTGATGAGGCCGATTACTGTAGTGTCGTCTGCGAACTTCAGTAGCTTGACAGAGGGGTCAGTAGATTTGCAGTCGTTGGTGTACAGGGAGAAGGAAGAGCAGTGGGGAGAGAACACAACCATGAGGGGCACCAATGCTGATGGTGATAGTCCTGGATGTGAGCTTGCCCAGCCTCACTAGCTGCTGCCTATCTTGTCAGGAAGCTGTTGATCCACTGACAAATGGAGGTGGGCACAGAGAGCTGTGTGAGTTTGTCTGAGAGAAGTTCAGGCATGATGGTACTGAAGGCCGAACTGAAGTCCACAAATAGGATCCTTGAATAATTCCAAGGTCTGTCGAGGTGTTGCAGGACATAATGCAGTCCCATGTTTACTGCATTGTCCACAGACCTGTTTGTTCTGTAGGCAAACTGAAGAGGATCCAGCAAGGGTCCAGTGATGTCCGTCAGGTAGGCCAGGACCAGTCTCTCAAATTACTTCATGACCACAGACATTAAAGCAACAGGTCTGTAATCATTAAATCCTTTGATTTTGGGTTTCTTTGGGATGGGGATGATGGTGGAGTGTTTGAAGCAGCAGGGAACTTCACACAGCTCCAAGATCTGTTGAAGATCTGTGTGAAGATGGGGGCCAGTTGGTCAGCACAGACTTTTAGGCAGGCAGGTGAAACACTATCTGGGCCTGAAGCTTTCCAAATCTTCTGTTTTCTGAAGACCCGGTTTACGTCCTGTACACAGACCATAAGCGCAAGTTAAATGGTAGGAGAGGGAGAGAGAGGGGTTGCAGGGGGGTAGGTGTATGTGTGAAGTGCAGATCAGAGAGCATGTGGGTGTGAGACTGGGCTTTTCAAATGTTTTTTGTTTTTTTCCGCAGTTAAACACATTCAGATCGTCAGCAAGGTGTGATTCTCCGCAGACTTGTGGGGGTGAGTGGTGTCTTGCACAAGGGATTGTTTTGAGATCAGTCATATGACGTCGGATTCATGGCTGAAAACTGTTTTCTCAGTTTTCAGAGTAGTTTTTTGCCATGTGTCTCCTTTGGTGTCTGTTCCTGGCAGGCTAACAAAGCTTTATCCACTTCTGTAAGCAAAATTTTTTTTCCCCCCCTGTTTTGGGGCATGACCGAGCTTGTTTTGGGCCATGACGAAGCTGTCTGAGTTTTGCAGTAAACCACAGTTTATCATTATTAATGATAAGAATGTCCTGGTTGGAATGCACATATCTTCACAGAAACTAATATATGAAGTTACAGTCTCTGTGAGCTCATCCAGATCGGTGGCTGCAGATTCAAAAACACTCCAATCAGCGAGGTCAAAACAGGCATGTAAATCCCGCTCTGCTTCATTAGTCCATCTATTTACAGTCCTTAATACAGGTTTAGCTGATTTCAGTTTCGGCCTGTAGGCGGTATAAGAGGAACCAAACAGTGATCAGAGAGCCCCAAAGTCCCACAAATTTCATACTTACTCTCGGTTTATAAGCAGAAACAAAAAGCACATCAAATTATTCAGGTCCTAAGTTTTTGTCTGTACCTCAAAGTGGACTGATGGTGTCAACACTTACCCTCATGTTGTTCCAAATCTATATGACTGTCTTTCTGCAAAAAAAAAAATTAGCATAATGTTCATTGCTGGACAGTTACGAGGGACAGTCAACTTTCAAAAGGACAAAAAATGTAAAAGTGGTCCAGAGCTTTGCACCTCAATGAGTGTTTTGTCAGGTTTAATGTCATTGACATCACTCATCGTTGTTTCTCACATGTAAATTTATCACAACACAGTCCCCCGGTTTCACAGACAAGGCTTAAGCCTATGTCCCAGGGATCGTAAAGGGTAGTTGAGAGTTTTACTGTAACTGAACGAAACTTGCACTGATGATCTTAAAAATATAGCGTGCCTTGTTTTGTCAAGATGACACACCAGAAATGTTTTTTCTAAGGCATGTTAATAAAAATTACTGAAAGGTCCATTGAACTATGGCCTAATCCGGGCTTAGTCTAAACCCTATCTGTGAAACCGGGCCATCATATTTAATTTTAGGGCAACAGTAAACATATAATGACAACTGAATTTGGGTCTGTTCTTTAAAAAAGGCTATCGTTGATACTTTTATGGATTTTTTGGCCTTTGTGGACTTTAAATCAGAAGCAGCAGACAGGTCTGTGTATTCTACAGATTTAAACAGTTAAATGATTTTAGATTCTCATCTTCTTCACATTATAATTAAATGTCTGCTGTGATGAACAGGCACCAGAAACAATACAACATTTTTCCTAAAAATATGTTTCCATGTAAAGCAGCATTTGTTGTTTCCCCACACACACCTCAGCTCTGCATCAGTTCAGCTGAGGATTCATTCACTACATTAAACTACATAAAACACTGGGGGGCTGTTACCTTGTGTGGATTGATTACTATACTCAGCTCTTTGAATACTTGATTCTGATTGGTCAATCTTGGCATTCAGTGGTCAAATATTTATATTTCTGAATAATGATTTGTTATCCATGACAACATAACTGCCGCTCATCCAAGAAGTATTGTTTTCTATATGCATGTGTTTTGTCTTTGCAGTGTAGTTTCTACAAGATAACAAAGCAGTTTTGAATCTTTGTTTATTTGACAAGTGTTTGTGTACTAAGCTGCATAATGTACAGTAAACCTGGTATGAATGCAAAATTAACTCCTTCAGTTGGACTATGACTGGCTGATTGTACATTGGCCCTTATAAAAGTTACTTATTATATCTCTCTTCATCTTTCTTTTACACATGAACACGCTTGAATACAAAGAATTACCTGATCTTGAATCAGTAATTCCACAAATAATCAAGAGGGTCAAGCAATTAAACTTAATCTTGAAGGACACAAATGCTAAAATGAAAAATATGAAAAAAGAGTAATGTATTATAATCAGAAAACTCACAGAATTGTGTGTTAACATGCATGTTTTCTTTATGTTACACATACCCAAAATGTCTAAATTCAGAAAATCAATGTAGACTTGTAGAAATTTAGGTAAAAGTACTTCTCAGTTCTGCAATAACTTACCTTTAACTCAAGAGTGTGAATAAATAAGATGAACAAGAGATCATTCCTGTTTTAGTTTGACTTTCTCTTATCATAAACATCTTAAGATTACTCAGTCCCTCCCATTATACTAGTTAAAACTTAACAAATTTGACCTAATTTCTAATCACATTTAATGTCATTTTAATGACAAACGGAAATAATCTTTCACTGTAGATACAAACATGAACGCCCTCTACAGGACAAAAGTGCTTTAGCATGTTTCTTCCTATTTGATTTCTTATAATACCCTGTGTCGCGTGTATGTTCCCGTTTGTCCTTATTTGGTTTGATTAAAGACTCTATCGTGGATTACTTCCTCGCCATGTGCTTCCTCCAAACCACGACCCATGACACCCTGCATGTAGGCTATTAAATAGGTTCCAGGATTAAAGAGGATTAATCCAGGATAATTAATAGAACACAGCTGAGACAAATGGACTGGAGTGACTTCCTTAATGAGCTCTGAGAGCTCCTGAACTGGAGCAGGCTCTGAAGTGGACCTTGTGAGCTCCCAGGACTGGAGCGGACTCTGGACTGGAACCGGTGAGCTCCCTGCTGGAGTGACTTCCTTAATGATCCTCTGAACTCCTGAACTGGAGCAGGCTCTGAAGTGGACCTTGTGAGCTCCTGGACTGGAGCGGGCTCTGGAGTGGACTCTGTGAGCTCCCGGACTGGAGCGGGCTCTGGAGTGGACCCTGTGAGCTCCCGGACTGGAGCGGGCTCTGGAGTGGGCCCTGTGAGCTTCCGGACTGGAGTAGGCTCTGGAGTGGACCTAGTAAGCTCCCGGATTGGAGCGGGCTCTGGAGTGTAGCCCTTGATTCCCTCCTGAGCGGGTCGTCCTGTCCCTACTTCTCGCACTCGCCCTCAGCTGCTCAGTGGGAGTCGGAAAGGCAGGGGTGGTGGGAAAATCCCTGCGGAAGTGTTCTGATTGGCCTGGTATTGCCCACTGACTTCGACCCTGGAGATATTTGACGAAGCCCCAGAAGTCTAGGATCTCGAGTCCTTCCATCTCCCGCTGGGGCAAAGGATCATCCAGACAGACATTAAGGAGGTCCGTAAGTGCAGCCTCATTATAATTCAGCCCCACCGCCAACGTCCAAAAGGTCTGGGCAAAACCACCAACCTCAATTCCCTGCTGCCTCAGAGCCATCAGAGCCCGGTGTCGAGCCACTCGCTCCTTCCCTGTGGCAGGAGGGGTAATCCGAATGTCCATTGTCCAACCAAAAGGCAAAAGCAAAACAAGCTGCTGGATCTTGTACTGGCTGCAGTATTCTGTCACGGAACACTGAGAGAAGACAAGGTAATATCCAAGTGCAGTTTTATTAAAGTATAAATAAACAGAACAGAACAAAAACGTGGCAAAAGGTAATCCAAAAACACAGGGAACAGAAAACACGATGTAACCTCAAACAATACTGCAGCAAAGACAGACAGAGTGAGCATGGTATAAATAGTGATGGGATGATGAGTAAATTACTAACAGGTGATCATGATCAGAACAGAAACGACAGGCAAGGGACTATGGGAAATGGAGTTCAAAACATGTAACAAAGAAACAGGAAGAGCGCCCTCAAGTGGCCAGTCCAGGGCACCACAACCAGACACTGTGACACAAAATATATACATAAATGTGAAATGAATAATATTAAGTATATAATTAAGGCTGAAAACAGACTTTAAAGGGGTGGTTCATTGCGATTTCACTTTTTTAACATTAGTTAGTGTCTAATTTTGCTGTTTGAGCATAAACAATATCTGCAAAGTTACGAAGATGAAAGATCAATGCAAACGGAGATATATTCTTTTAAAATTCTGTCAGTTTAATGCATACAAAAACAGCTGGTAGGGACTACAATGAGTTACTTCACGGGTTTGTGACATCACAAACCCAGAAAAACCCCACCCCCGGAAAAGGCAGCAAAGGGGGCGAGGCTGCTTTAGAGAAGATATGGTATATTTATACAGACTGTTTAATGTTGCTTAAAGGTGACATGCATTTACACAAAAAAATTAATACTGTAGTTTATATTAGGCTATAATTAAATAAACAGGAAGTCATTACAGGGTATGGCTGCAATATTATGAGAAAAATAATTGTCCAAAATTGCTCTTGATATTGTTTTGTGTTTGGGGAAAAGGAGAAAAGGCACATCACATCATAGACACAAAACAAAACACCTAAGAATAAACAGTTTGTTAATGAATTGAGTTGCGTGTTTTTAAGCCATAGGAAATCAATAATTAATATATCAAGAACAAGAACATTAGAATTGTTACCGCTGTTTTCATGAAACAAACACAGCTTATCAATTATGACTGATGTCCCCCAAAAAAAACATATTACCTGCAAAACAAAACAGCAATTAAGCACATTAAGTCATATTTTTTTAGTGGAAGAAAATATAAGAATGATCAATTCGAATGTGACAATGCACAAATCAATGTTAATACAAAATCAGTAGCTCATTATTTCCCAGTCCTGTTTCGGCATTGATACGTATTATTATAGCAATTCCAATAACTAAACCCGAACCTATCCCGAACTTAACCGTAACCTTACCCATTTTTCACCTTATATTACCCAATACGTGACACCTTTATTTGAGTGTTTCCTTGTACAGTGTAATTATACATTTAAGTAATGAGTAATATAATTAACCTCATGTACTTACTATATGGTTAGGGTTAGGATGAGGGTCTGGTCTAGAGTTAGTTGCATGTAATTAATGGCCAAATTTATGTATTCGCCTACAACAGTAAGTATGTAGCATGGGTAACAAGGACACCTTAAAATCACGTGTTACCCCAATACTTTCTTGGTAAGTACACTGTAATTACATGTAAGTGCACATACTTAAAAATAAATGTAAACCGTCAAAAATACTGGCTTTAATTGCACAGCACAATTTACAGACATTTCCATTAACTCTAAAACACAATGCAATATACAGTGTGAAATTAAAAATACTTGAGAAACAATAAATATGGAAACATTAATTCAAGTTGTACAGAACATTTAGAGTGTATAATAAAACTACAGTTTACTGTATTTCACAGGTTTTCTCACCTTTAACGCAGACATCCATAGAGGTGTCATCATACCATGAATTGGACTTTATTAAACACTTATAAATTCCTTCATCAGACACTTTGACTGATGAGAGTTTGAGTGATGCATTTCCTTTCTGTAGTTCTTGATGTATCAGTTTTGTTCTCCCTCTGTAGGGAAAGACTCTGATCTGCATTTTTGTCTACGTGATCTTCATAGAGATGCACTACTCTCTGTAGTTTCTGAACTCAAACTGACTCCTTCACTGTTCAGCCACTCAAGATCAGGCTCAGGATACCAACCTTCAGATTCACACTGTAAACGAAGCCCTCCTGAATCATCAAATCCATCTACAGTGATCACTGGAGGAGTTCCTGCAACAGCTACAGATGAAGAACATTGACTGAGTGAATCATAAAACAGCAACATGTACACTAAATTAATCAAGACTAAACTCATTCAATTATAGTTTTCATTCCATGTTGAAAAAACCAGCATATGCTGGTTAAGTATGTTTTGATGCTGGGATCGGTTTAAGCTGGTCCTTTGCTGTTTATTCTGGTCCTTTTGCTGTTTCTGCTGGTCCCTTTGCCAGCACATGCCCACATAAACCAGCAAAAGGACCAGCTTAAACCAGCAAAGGACCAGCAAAAGACCAGCTTAAACCAGCGTCAAAACATACCTAACCAGCATATGCTGGTTTTTTTCAACAGGGTTGGTTTCCATCACCTTCAACTCTCATAACATGGCATCGGGGGGGGACAGGACCACAGGATTTGGACTGAATTAAAACAACTTTACATTCCTTCATCAGAGACTTGGACTGCGGCGCGTTTGAGGATGCATTTCCTCTCTGTAGTTTCTGAAGATTCATTTTTTGTTTCTCCCTCGTAGGACTGACTCTGCCTTGTGTTTCTGTCTCATATCCTCATAGAAGGCCCTACTGAGTCTTTCAGATCAAATCTCAAACACTCCCTCTCATGTCCACAACACTGATTTGTGTTTTCAACTGAACTGCAAATCACATCTCCCACCACCAAATAACTGGATCTGCAGCTCCCCTATTTCATAATGCTCTGTCAAGAGAGAAAAAAAAAACATCTCTGAAAGTTTGTGTCTTCACCTTAACAAGTAAACTGAGGTGTCACTATATGATATCCTCATTATTCCAAGTAAACAGTGTGAAAAGTTTCTAAGCTTAGGTTTTAGGCACATAGGTGGACAGTAACAACATATTTTTTACTTCATTACTGTGCATTTTTATGACCTTACTTATCTGAGATTTGTTGCAAAACTTTATTTACACTGCAGCTAAAGCTTTTTTGTTGTTGTTGTTGGTGTTGCTCAACACATCCTTCAAAATATGTCGTCTTCATTTTTTTGAACTAGGTTTTTTTTTGTTTAGTAAAGACCCATGGTTCATTCTTGTCAGCAATAGTACATGACCGTTGCTTAACAGGTGGACATCCTGTGAATGGTTTCAAGTTTTATTTAAAACTAAAATGTTAAATGGTGCAAATTAATGCATCCGCCTCCCAAGAGCAAACTCTAAAAAAAATTTTGCAGCTGTTTTCATAGCCTCTGCATAGTTACAGTTTTGACAGTGTTGGGTAATTAAAAAACTAAATACTAAACATCCCTCAATCAAATGTTTTACTTTTTAACACGTACAAGTAATACGAGAAAAGTCAATTACTATTTTTGCACTTTTACTAAAGTACATTTGAAAAGGGTTCTTTACTAGAGTTGTATTTTTACTTGGGTCCTTTTTACTCAAGTACTTGATTTGTCCTCTTCAACCATCGCTGCAGTTTATCTGTCCCAAAAAAGAAATGGTGGGGGTGGATAGACTACTTAAACAACAAATAAATACAGAATGGAAAGCAATGAAAATAATACTATCAGGATGAGTAAACGGTGACAATGTTACAGAGTAACTGTCTTTTCATCAGAAAAAAACAGACAACATCCTTCCTAAAGGCAGATGTTTCCTCTTCCCCCTGCCTTGAAGGAGTAGCAGAACTTTGCCACTAATCAAATCTGCATTGGTTCTGCTGAAGCTTCTTCCAGCCCATTAAACTGACCTGTTTACATCTCATACCCCAAAGATCACCCACTGTATTCCATTTCTAACATGATATTATTTCTCTCTCTCTGTTTTTGTTTTTTTTTTTTTTACAATGCTGAATAATTAATTACCGGACTTGAATCTGTAATTTCATAACCATCAGTATACTCAAACAAATGAACAGATCTGAAGGACATGAGAAAAATGAAAAATATGAAAAAGACACGGGTATTGTAATAAAAAAAAAAACTCACGAAATGGAGTGTCAGCTTACACTTACCTTTCTTGCCAAATAGTCACTTTCTGTTGAAAGAAAACTTGTTAAACTGGGTAAAGCCAAGCAGGATACAAATACACAATGTGTATCTAAAAAGCTTTTGAATACCGTTTCAAACACCTTTTATATTAATTTACAAGTATTACTTGCAATAAACCTGTTAAACATATTCATGGTCCTCAGGTCACACTCATTCTGCACTTAAACATATTCAGGTTTCTCAGGTTATATGGCTTACCTGCATCTCATCACTGACTGTTCTCAAGAGTGTCTTTTTGCCAAATTGTGTTGATATAAGAGTTTGTAAGATTATAAGGAGATCATTCCTAGTTTAGTTCCACTTTCTTATGTAACTGAACACCTGAGGCGACACTGATAAACCTGCCACAGCTACTTCTGTCACACAGACTTACGTATGTAACATTCCTCACTTTGATTATAAAGTATGGCAGACATGTTACATACAAGTAAATGAAAATGTAAACACAAATGTGAAGGAATGTGGTTTCATTTTATGCATCGACCACAAACATAGAGAACTATGACCCCACAAAAGACAACACACCGGAAATCAATTTCAAAAGACAGTTTATCACAAAGGTGTAGGTCTTTGTGCACTTTTTTGAGTGCAACCCCTCTTTTGAGAGGCTTGTTCAAGTGAAACAAATGAAAAAAGTCTGTTACAGTGCCAGACAAGTAATATCTTGTTCATTAAATTTACATGCTAGATAAGTGACATTTAACATTGCTGTTTTTACTGAAATAGATCAAATTAATTGGTCCTAGGTCTACCGCTCAATTATGTTAAAATTAATAGGAACAACTCAATTTGTGAGACCTTTTTGCATTTCAGGGGCTTGGCGGTACAACAGTACAAAACACTATATTCCACATTATTCGGATGACAGAATTCCAGATATTCTGCTCAACATCTCAAAACTTTAAGAAAATAATGCAGTTGGATTGTCAAATGACACAAGTGCAGTGGCAGCTGGTGGGTTTTAAAACAGAAGACACAAATCTAGGTTCCCCTTTATGATTTCTGATTGCTTGTTTGTTTTTGCTTTACTTGTCATTTATTTTTTGCCACCTTTGACAAAAAAAAATATTATATATATATATATATATATATAATATATTAGATATATATATCTATATCTAATACAGGTGTATCTCAATAAATTAGAATGTTGTGGAAAAGGTCATTTATTTCAGTAATTCATCTCAAATTGTGAAACTCGTGTATAAATAAATTCAATGCACACAGACTGAAGTATTTTAAGTCTTTGGTTCTTTTAATTGTGATGATTTTGGCTCAAATTTAACAAAAAACCCACAAATTCACTATCTCAATAAATTAGAATATGGTAACATGCCAATCCAGCTAATCAACTCAAACACCTGCAAAGGTTTCCTGAGCCTTCAAAATGGTCTATCAGTTTGGTTCACCTAGGCTACACAATCATGGGGAAGACTGCTGATCTGACAGTTGTCCAGAAGACAATCATTGACAAGGAGGGTAAGCTACAAACATTCATTGCCAAAGACGCCGGCTGTTTCACAGAGTGCTGTATCCAAGCATGTTAACAGAAAGTTGAGTGGAAAAAGTGTGGAAGAAAAAGATGCTCAACCAACAGAGAGAACCGCAGCCTTATTAAGATTGTCAAGCAAAATCGATTCAATAATTTGTGTGAACTTCACAAGGAATGGACTGAGGCTGGGGTCAAGGCATCAAGATTCACCACACACAGACGTGTCAAGGAATACAGTTGTCTTATTCCTCTTTTTAAGCCACTCCTGAACCATAGACAATGTCAGAGGCGTCTTACCTGGTCTTAGGAGAAGAAGAACTGGACTGTTGCCTGGTGGTCCAAATTCCTCTTTTCAGATGAGAGTAAGTTTTGGAAACCAAGGTCCTAGAGTCTGGATGAAGGGTGGAGACGCTCATAGCCCAAGTTGCTTGAAGTCCAGTGTTAATTTTCCACAGTCTGTGATGATTTGGGGTGCTATGTCATTTGCTGGTGTTGGTCCATTTGTGTTTTTTGAAAACCAAAGTCACTGGACCCGTTTATCAAGAAATTTTGGAGCAAATTTTTCATGCTTCCTTCTGCTGACCAGCTCTTTGAAGATGCTGGATTTTTTCCAGCAGGATTTGGCACCTGCCCCACTGCTAAAAGCACCAAAAGTTGGTTAAATTAACATGGTGTTGGTGTGCTTGACTGGCCAACAAACTCACAAGACCTGAACCCCATAGAGAATATATGGGGTATTGTCAAGAGTAAAATGGGAAACAAGAGACCAAAAAATGCAGATTAGTTGAAGGCCACTGTCAAAGAAACCTGGTTTTCCATACCACCTCAGCAGTGCCACAGACTGAACACCTCCATGCCACGCCGAATTGAGGCAGTAATAAAGCAAAAGGAGCCCGTACCAAGTATTGAGTACATGTCCAGTAAATGAACATACTTTTCCGAAGGCCAACAATTCACTAAAAATGTTTTGTTTTTTATTTATTCTTATGAAGTATTCTAATTTTTTGAGATGGTGAATTGGTGGGTTTTTGTTGAATGTGAGCCAATATCATCACAATTAAAGGAACCAAAGACTTAAACTACTTTAGTTTGTGTGCATTTGATTTATTTAATACACGAGTTTTACAATTTGTGTTGAATTACTGAAATAAATGCACTTTTCCCCGACATTCTAATTTATTGAGATGCACCCTGTATATATACAGTGGGTACGTGAAAGTATTCAGACCCCCTTAAATTTTTCACTCTTGTTATATTGCAGCCATTTGCTAAATCATTAAGTTATTTTTTGTTCCTCATTAATGTACACACAACACCACATATTGACAGAAAAACACAGAATCGTCGACATTTTTGCAGATTTATTAAAAAAAAACTGAAATATCACATGGTACTAAGTATTCAGACCCTTTGCTGTGACACTCTTATATTTAACTCAGGTGCTGTCCATTTTTTCTGATCATCTTTTAGATGGTTCTACACCTTCATTTGATTCCAGCTGTGTTTGATTATACTGATTTGACTTGATTAGTAAAGCCACACACCTGTCTAAATAAGACCTTACAGCTCACAGTGCATATCAGAGAAAATGAGAATCATGAGGTCAAAGGAAATGCCTGAAGACCTCAGAGACAGAATTGTGACAAGGCACAGATCTAGCCAAGGTTACAAAAAAAATTCTGCTACACTTAAGGTTCCTAAGAGCACAGTGACCTCCATAATCCTTAAATGGAAGACATTTGGACGACCAGAACCCTTCCTAGAGCTGGCCCCCGCCCAAACTGACTATCTGGAGAAGAGCCTTGGTGAAGAGGTAAAGAGAACCCAAGATCCCTGGTGGGTGGCGAGCTCCATAGATACAGTCTGGAGATGGGGAGAAAGTTGTGAGAAGAGTCAACCATACTGCGCCGCCACCATTCGGGGCTTTAATGGCAGAGTGTCCCGCCGGAAGCCTGTCCTCAGTGGCAAGACACAGAAATGCCCGCCTGATTTTTTGCTAAAAAACACCTGAAGGACTCAAAGATGGTGAGAAATAAGATTCTCTGGTCTGATGATGTTTTTTGAGCCCAAGATAGAACTTTTTGGCCTTAATTCTAAGTGGTATGTGTTGAGAAAACCAGGCACTGCTCATCACCTGTCCAATACAGTCCCACATGAAGCATGGGGTGGCAGCATCAATGCGTGGGTGTGTTTTTCAGCTGCAGGGACAGGACGACTGGTTGCAATCTAGGGAAAGATGAATGCGGCCAAGTACCGGGATATCCTGGACGAAAACCTTCTCCATAGTGCTCAGGACCTCAGACTGGGCCGGAGGTTTACTTTCCAACAAGACAATGACCATAAGCATACAGCTAAAATAACGAAGGAGTGGCTTCACAACATCTCTGTGACTGTTCTTGAATGGCCCACCAGAGCCCTGACTTAAACCCAATTGATCATCTCTGGAGAGACCTAAAAATGGCTGTCAACCAACGTTTACCATCTAACCTGACATAACTGGAGAGGATCTGCAATGAGGAATGGCAGAGGATCCCCACATCCAGGTGTGAAAAACTTGTTGCATCTTTCCCAAAAAGACTCGTGTCTGTATTAGATCAAAAGGGTGCTTCTTCTAAATACTGAGCAAGGGGTCTGAATACTTAGGTCCATGTGATATTTCATTTTTTCTTTTTTTAATAAATCTGCAAAATGTCAACAATTCTGTTTTTTTCTTTCAATATGGGGTGCTGTTTGTACATTAATAAGGAAAAAAAATTTACTTAAATGATTATAGCAAATGGCTGCAATATAACAAAAAAATTTAAGGGGGTCTGAATACTTACCTTACCCACTGTATATATCTTAAGTTATATTATTATATTATATATATTATCTTAATATCAGTTTGTGTTTTCCCAGAAGAACATTTACATTTTACTGCATTTAGTCATTTTGCAGACGCTTTTGTCCAAAGCGATTTACAATTGGGGAATACATAAAGTGATGCTTCTTAAAGTGGCAAACAGACACAGGAAGTGCTCGTTACCAAGTTTCAGGCATTGTTCAAATAGGTACAAGCTAGAAAGAGAAGGAATAAAAATAAAGAGAAATAATATATATTTTTTATGATGAAGGCAAGTAGCGTCGAAGAGATGCGATTTTCAGCTATGCAGGGTCAACAGCTCTCAGACGGATGTCATCCAGTTTGTGTGAATAATTGAATACTTTATGTAACTGAGATTATGTTTATAATTAAACTTACACTCTTTTAAAAGTAGCAAAAATTACCTGATCTTGTAATCTGTAATTCCTGTAATAATCATCAATCATCCATCAATAATCTCCAAAGATCTCCATGCTTTAAAGAAATATATGGAAAAAACTATTTTTATAACTCAGAGATGATGTGTCAGCTACCGTATGTTGGTTAGCCTCATATATCCCACACATATAGTTTTTTGACCAAATTAACATTACACCCAACCCACACCCACACAAACACCTTAACTGTTCCAAGTTGTTTACCACGTTTAAGGGTATTTTCACCCAAAAATGAAAATTCTGTCATTATTACTCACCCTCATTTCCGTTTTCAAACACCGTAGACCTGGGGGGTTTTCACTTCGGAACACAAATTAAGATATTTTTGATGGAATTTGAGAGCTGTCTGACCCTCCCATAGACAGCAACGCAACTGACATGTTTGCCCAATAACTCCAGAAACGTAGCAAAGAGATCTGTATCCATGTGACATTAGGGGTTCAACCTTAATTATACGAAGCTACGAGAATACTTTTTGTGAGAAAAAGAAAAAAAAAACGACTTTATTCAACAAATGCTTCTCCAAATCACGTATTCTGCCATTTTGGAGAGTGGAGCTGGTCGAAAACAGTGTATGCTGTTCTGTGTCAGCTGCGTCACACGGATACGCTGTTTCCGTTCAGATCAAATCACAACAACGTAGGAAACGGATCCGGCGTGATGCACATACACAACGTGTATCTACATATAGCATTTACTTTGTTTTATATTTGTAAAAACAACAACAACAACAAAATCATCCTTTAAAAAAAACTTGTATGTCCTTTATATTTATTTACATTTGTAAGAAGACATATTCCTTGTTCTAAACCAATAGAAGACCTCATATCACTCATGCTAAACAAACTCTTGATCAGGTAAATTTATTTCTCAGTTGTGACATGACTTACCTACTCAGTTGTTGACATATATATATGATATGATATTAATAAAGCAAACAAGAGTTCATATGACAGTTTATAACAGTCATAAATAAAATAATCCAGGTTGATTTTCTCTTTCACCTATCACCGAACAACCCACGCAATGAAAGAGTCCCTCTCATTATTCCAGCTAATAAACGGGCTGCTGAAATCGTTCTCTGTGGGTAGTCATGTGCCTGCAAGCTTTGACTGTAGGATTTATTAAACTAAAAATGCAACACCTTTTTAAAGTTTAAAGAGCCGGTTTTTTTTTTTTTTGGTGGAAAAAATGGACTGAGAAATGAGTGAAACATTTGACACCTGGCCCAGGTGCCATTATTTCACACACAAATTCGTACACACACGTGATAACAAATGATAACAAAAACAGGGTTAAAAAGACACTGTATGTTAACTGTATGATAAGCTCTTCATGATGCTTTTAACTAGTAGTGTAAATAATATTTAATATGCATTGCTATTACTCTTGCTATTAGTGTATTTCCTTTTATTTCATTTATTTCAACACGCAAATTCAGTCACTGATCTCAGTAGTAATCATCACAGATGATCAGTGGTGTAGAGTTTTCATTCCTCAGATACCCCAAACTAACAAATGGATAGAGTTTCTCATTAAAAGACTGATTAGTGTAAGAATACATAAGAGACATAGCCTCCACATCATAAAAAGAGACAAGACCCTTCTCATAATCCACAAACACACCGACCCTCTGAGGATTCACACTCAGAGGAAGAGAGACATGTGGAGACTTACGAGCCCAACTCTCCCCATCTCTCAGACTTACAGTCCAGTATCCAATCATAGGACTCACAACGGTCAAGCCCATCCTGTTAACAGATACTCTGGCCACTCCTAAATCCCACTCAGTTTGGCCCTTCACCTGAACCTCATAGTAAAAACACCCTGAAGAGAATCCATTCTTCCCAAGAACACCAAGATAATCATTAAATCTGTCTTTTTTTCCATCCACTCCTTCCAGTTGTGTCTTTCCATCTCTCACTTGTTTCCCATCACGGGACACGATGAGACGTGGATGAGCCGTATCAGCATCCAGAATCACATCCCCTGCTGAAAAATATAGAAACATCTGCTTTATAGATGAGTATAATAAAATACATGCAATGTTAATTTTTTTAAAAAGGAATTATGGTAACTTTACAACAAAATAAACAGGAATAAAAAATGCATAATTAATTGTAAATAAATGTAATGTTTAATGTTCTAATTGTTCTGATCGTGTTTTTGCTGTTTTATTTTATGTGCTTGAGTTTTCTCTGTGTGTCATTTTGTTGCCTGTTGATTTGTTTGTCTTGCTTTTCTTTTATTAAACATTTATAAATTTAAATATATAGTTTTCTCTTATTGCACTAAAACTGCATTTGATCATTTAGGATTTGAATACTTGCTTGCATTTATACAGTGCATTATACAAAACTCCCAAACACATAAAATGGTTGACCTAATAATGAATTTGGAAATATAATTATTAATTCAAGGTTTTTATTAATTATTAAATTAAAGATTATGTTATTAAACAGTGAGTAATTTTACTCACCGTTTTTGGTTCTTAAATGTGTGATCTCTAACAACAAAGTACGAAGTTATAACGGCTTCATAACAGAATTCATCTTTAGATCAATAATGAGATCGATAATTTTAATCACCACTTGATCCAAAAAAAATCCAAGAAGACTTTACGCGTTCAAGCATCTTATTATTTAAATATAACGAATTGTACACATATGATACACGCATATTAATTAATTAATGCATTCATTCATTCCAACACTTTCAAAATTAATAAAGGATATATTAATGAGCATAGAAACAAATTCCCTATGTAATTAATCATCCTTCTGATTTGTAAACGTTGATCACAGTTCAAAGGCAATTCCGAAAAGATGACTAAAAAATGTATACCTAACAAAGAACAAGCCATGTACAGCAAGTTATGTACATCTGCTAACTGAATAAATATACAATATACAAACAAATGCTGACCAGGACCAAAGATACACAAAAGTAATACACAGAGTCTGTTTTAAATTAATAATAAAATTTAACTTAATAACGAACAAATTCTTCATGTTTTATTCTCCTTTTCTCAAATTTCATAATGAAACATGAGAAAACAGCACTAAATATATAGGCTATATACACCTGGGGGGTATTACAAAAAGCAGATTATGTGACATACACGGGTATGTTTAAGGGTAAGTAAGCAGATAAACTCAGTTTTCGGTTCCAAAAACTGGAGGCACCTTTAAGGGTATGCAAGTAGCCATAGCAATCTGAACATAACCTGCTCCGGAGTACTTTGGTTTTCATCTGTTACTACATGGTTTTTTTATCGTTTGATTTACTTGCACACCTTCTATTCATTTCGATTGGTTTAGTCTGTCTATTTAAGATCTGTGTTTCATTTAGTTCATGGTTAGTTCTCGTTGCACTTTACCCAGCTGTTTTGTTCCTGTTTCTGAAGTGCTGAAGCACTTATCGACTTCAAAATTGAGTGTGTCATGCTTGTTTACCTGTGCAACAAGCCTGTTTTGTCACCTAGCACTGTGTTATTGATGTCTGTGTTCCCACCCTGCCTCCCACTCCCATCGCCTCTGCCTGTTCCGCTCACTGTCTCGCATCAGCACTGCGTCTCCTCTCAAGCAATCTGTCCAGCACATCATGGATCCGCCTTGAGCTGGTTAGTTCGTCAGCTCAGCTCTAGAGTGTTGGCCACATAGCTCCGCCCAGAACCTCTGTACCCTTCGCTCCACCTTGGCCTGTCGACCTGACGGCTCCTCGCTCCCTCAGCTCCACCGGGCTTCCTCGTTCCTCCTGCTCTGCTTTGGTCACTCTGCCTGCACAACTGACTTCCTGGCCTTCATCTACACTTCATCCCTTCAGCTCTGATGGGCTCCTCCTTTCCTCCAGCTCCACGCCAGCTGCTTGTCACCATGGCTCCGCCTTGGACTCCACTGCCTTTGGCTGTGTCTCTGTCAATCGTCACCCTGATTCCTGCAGCCATGCCTCACCATGGCTCCTTCCTCCCTCAACTCCAGTGTGGGTCAATGTCCTGGTCATCCTGCTAGGGGTTCCACCCAGGCCACTCCCAACTTTATCTCTCCCTTGACCCTGCCTGTCCCATGTTCTTGCTTGGCATCCCCCACCTAAGCCCCCTCCTGTCCTCCTCTGTTGGATTGTTATTTATTTAATTTTTTTGTAGATGTTAAGGTATAAGGTCGCCTTCTTGAAAGGAGGGATAATGTCAGGGTTCATCTGTGTTTGTTTTGATTTTGCACATGTTTTAGCTCAGTTTCAGTACAATTCTGCTTAGGGCACCCATTTGGCCAGCAGTGGCCCTGGTCATATGTGATAACCGTGGGACTAGCATTCCTCGAGTAAGCAAGTTTTGGGCATCCCGGTCCGGTCATGAGAGGCTCTCCTCACTATCCCAGGCCAATTAAAGTCCCGCTGTATCGTTACTTTTAGGGGGGGATTCTGACTTAGAGGCATTCAGTCATAATCCTACAGATGGTAGCTTCGCACCAGTGACTCCTCAGCCAAACATATGCACCAAATATCTGAAAATGCGGTTCCTCAGTCAACCCAGGTCACGTTCCCTATTAGTGAGTGAACAATCCAACACTTGGTGAATTCTGCTTTAAAATTAAAGGATGAGCCAACATCGGGCGATCAAAAAATGACGTTGCTATGAACACTTGGCTGCCACAAGCCAGTTATCCCTGTGGTAACTTTTCCTGCTTAAAACCCCAAAAGCCAGAAGGATCGTGAGGACGATCCTTTATTCATACTGAAATCAACTGAGAGCTCAGCGTATACGTGATGGTAAGCTAGCCTTGCTTTCTGGAATACATCTATAGGCCTACATCTGTTCAACCAAGGCAACCAGCCAACAAGTGTCTAGCATACGTAAACTCATTTTATATTGTTTAAAACGGCCATCATGGATTAAACACAAACATTCATTTGAAATGTGGTGGAGTTAACATTGTTCATGACATTGTTCGTGAAAACTATTCACAGGCTATCTAATTTGCTTACATAAACTATATAAAATAACAAGAAAACAAGAATTTACCTCCGTTTTTTTTAACAAACACAGTTATCAGTATTCCAGCATTCACACTGAGCACAACAGCTACTGAAATCAGGATGACGGATGTCCTCCAAAAATTAAACATATTACCTGCAAAACAAAACCATAATTAAGCACACTGTGTAAATCAAACATTTTAAAATATATAATCATTATATATAATTAAAATATATAATGATCAATTTTGAATTGTACATACATACTGTTAATACAAAACTATTGTAAATCTAATGCTGCTGTGCTTTTAACTTCATGGCCTAAGCTGAAAATATTTGTCTTTTTTTTACTGAATCAAAAATACCACGAGAACATGACAGACAAGTGCAGGAACAAAAGTGTCAGTACTTACTTGAGGTGATAATCTGTGTATCCAGCATGTGATGTCTCAGTCTGACTCTGCAGTGAATCTTGTCACTGTGATGTATAGTGATAGTGTGTTTCACACTGAATCTATCTGCATTTCTGTGTGTCTCTGTAGTTTCTGAACTCAAACTGACTCCTTCACTGTTCAGCCACTCAAGATCAGGCTCAGGATACCAACCTTCAGATTCACACTGTAAACGAAGCCCTCCTGAATCATCAAATCCATCTACAGTGATCACTGGAGGACTTCCTGCAACAGCTACAGATGAAGAACATTGACTGAGTGAATCATAAAACAGCAACATGTACACTAAATTAATCAAGACTAAACTCATTCAATTATAGTTTTCATTCCATGTTGAAAAAACCAGCATATGCTGGTTCAGTATGTTTTGACGCTGGGATGCTGGTTTAAGCTGGTCCTTTGCCAGCACATGACCAGCATAAACCAGCAAAAGGACCAGCATAAACCAGCAAAGGACCAGCATAAACCAGCAAAGGACCAGCTTAAACCAGCAAAGGACCCTTAAACCAGCATCCCAGCGTCAAAACATACCTAACCAGCATATGCTGGTTTTTTTCAACAGGGTTGGTTTACTCACCTTCAACTCTGACCATAACAGTGGCATCGACAGACCAGGATTTGGACTGAATTAAACACTTATAAATTCCTTCATCAGAGACTTGGACTGATGCGAGTTTGAGTGATGCGTTTCCTGTCTGTAGTTCTTGATGATTCAGTTTTGTTCTTCCTCTGTAGGACTGACTCTGATTTGTGTTTCTGTCTTCATTATCCTCATAGAGATGCACTACTGAGTCTTTCAGATCAGATCTAAACCACTCCACTCTCATGTCCACAACACTGATGTTGGGTTTGACTGAACAGGGCAGAATCACATCTTCACCAACCAAAGCAAATACTGGATCTGCAGGACCCACTACTTCATACTGCTCTGTTACAAGAGAAAGAGAATAAGTCTAACAGGTTTTGAGTCTTCACTACATTATGTGAACTGAGGTGTCATCATTTATTTACTCTCCAAACCTTCCATTCCTTTTACAAAAGAAGATATTTTGTATAATGTTCATACATCACTGAGTGGCAACCTCCAAAAGGACAAACAAATCATAAGAGCAGTACACTTAGATGCGTCAAGCCAGGTTTAATGTTGAAACTGAAATGACACAACTTGATCTTTCTCGTCTCACTGATCATAACATATCATGTTTGACTTTAGGGCTACAGTGAAAAGATAATGATGACCTAGTTTTGGTCTGTTCCTTCCAAATAAGCTATTGTTAGATACTTTCATGGTAGGTTTTTTTTGTGTGTGTGTCAGGCCCTGGTAACTATATGCTGGTCCTATGCTTCTTTGCTATTTTAGAGTAAAAGATGACAATGTATGGTTATTCATTTTTGGGTGAGCTCTGTCTTTAAATGTGTGTGTAACATGTGTGACGGTCCATGAGTTTTAAAGATAAGTTGAAATACATTTCAAAATTCTTTGTACATTTCAAAATACATTTACTTCATCTCTAGTTTACTTCATGGATATTTACAAGATAACTTATTGATCAATATTTCATGTTGATGTATTTGTTTATTTGGTAAGCAATGTGTAATAAGTGGGAAAATGTACAGAATTAACCCCTTTAGCCAGACAATGACCAGCTTAGTGTACATTATTCCTTGTGTAATTATGTCTTCCTCCCACGTAAACACATAAAGACACACTTCATCTCTTTAAAAAGAATAAATCATTACCTGATCTTGAATCCCTAATTCCAATAATAACCAGCAGCGTCAAAAAAATGAACTTCATGTCTGAGAAAAATGGATGCTAAATGAAAAATATGAAAAGAGAAAACATGCATTATAATCAGAAACTCACAGAATGGTGTTAACATGCAAGTGTTTTGCCTCAGAATACTTGCTTACACACACCAAATACATTTCATACACATCTACAATCACTTTCTGTTTCAGAAAAACTGCTTAAACTAGTAGAAATGGCAAACGTTGTGATGCACATGATGTCCTGAGTCACATGAGGCCCTGAGGCACGTGATGTCCTGCTTAACAGAGGGCGAAGATGGCAGGCCAAGATAACATGCCTTGGACAATGGGAAGGTGTGGGAAGAGGAAGAGGATCATCTAGCAAAGGAGGCGCTGAAATGATCTTATATACAACTGAATATTCCACTTTGTAAAGAAGACGTTAAGGCTATAATTACGGCTATAAAAGGCAAATGGCAAGTACAATGGAATGAGGAGGAAAGAGGAAGATATCTTTATCAGATGCAAAATAAAATTGGTGGTGAAAGAGAAAATCGAGGCAGTAGAAGAGAAGACACAATCATTACCAGACTTCGCCTTGGGCATACAGCTCTTAATTATTCCCTGTATAGAATGAACAAACATGAGTCTGGGAATTGCAGTCTATGTGGATTAGCGGAAACTGTAGAGCATGTATTAATATATTGCACTGCTTATCAAAATGAAAGGATAATTCTCGTGGAAGAGTTCAAAGAAATGGGGATAGGAAATATTACACTTAAAAACTGTTGAATAATGGCTTGGAAAGTTATAGAGTATAAAGCATTAATGAAATATTTAAGAAAGGTGCATCTGTTTAAGAGGATTTAGAAGCCAATTTATTATTAGTGGTATGTTCCATACTTGTTTTTTTTTTCCACAGCTTAGTCTTTCTTCCTGTTCAATGAACCACACTCCAGCTCAGTAGAATGCACCTTTTGTTTGTTTGCCAACCACCTAGAAGAAGGTGTGGGAAGTTAACCCCTGCATGTTTCAAGATGCTTTGAATGCTTTGAGGTAGAAAGAAAAATTCAGGGACTTCTTGGAAATGCATGGACATTGTTTGAAAGTTTGCTGGATGATTACAAAGAAAAGAGAGAACAGATGATTCATCTGACTGACTGACTGAACCAAACAAGTATGGTTTCTTTTTATATTCTTATGGTGGTTTGCCAATATCATTACTTTTAAGTGCTGAAAGAAATCTTTCCGAACTGCACATACTGGCAACTCGTCTGCAAAATGCTGGTTTGACTGGACTCAAGGATTCTTAAAGGTCTGAGTGCATATGGACTGATGGACTGTGAAACTGAGTGCATACTGTAAGTTGAATTGTGAACCCATTGTTCATGTGAACCAAAATGAATTAATTATGAAATTGGTGGTTTACACCCCAATGTATCGGAGGTGTCAAGGAATGACCTGAATTTTATTTAATTTTTGAATTATGTAACTTTTTGTTGAATTGTTGAAATGTTTTTATGTTATTAAATGAGCTCCTGAACTGGAATTGAGTTTTTTTTCTGTGCATTTGTGAATCCTTAATGCGTTTTTTTTTTTTTTTTTTTTTTGTCCCATCGTTGAAATGGTATATATTTTTTTCCTTTTCAAAAATGACTAAGAGTTTATATTAGGGATGCACCGATATGAAAATTTTGCCCGATACCGATAACCAATAATTCTTGAAAATGTTAGCTGATAAATCTATATCCAAATTTTTATATACATTTTGAGAGCCTCTGCACGAACAATAATTAAATTATTTTAATTACTAAACCATTTTGTTGATGAAAATAATAAGAGAAAATACAAGTGGTTGTTGTTTTTAATAATGTATCGATGATTTTGAAAAGGTAACAAATTAATACCACTGTTTTAATAGCAGCCGTTGAGCTGCACGTGCTGAAGCTGAAGAGCTGAATAAACACCGGTAAACTGAAGTGCTGCCAGCTTATTTAACTCAAGGAAACGCATCCTGAGATTAATATTAATACAAAAACATCATATTACAACTTATATATGTACAAAAATATGCAAATTGCTATTAGCTATAGCTATAGTCAGAATGTGTGATCCTGTTGTGGATGCGCTCTTCCATAACACGTGCTGAACCCGCAACTAAACCCAAAGACTGCACACGTTTATTTAATCAGTGCTCTAGAATGTTTATCCACGACATTCCCACTCATAGTTATAATGTTTTGTACTGCTGTTTGACTGCGTGCGCTGAGCGAAGACATCACCTTAACTGACGCTCTTTTACTAACCAAACCATTCTATTAGATAACTCAGATATACATCAATACAACACAATATTACAACGTACAATGCACAAAAGCTGCAAACAACAGCGCTCATTGAAAGTGTCTCTGAGGACAAATGCATTATTTTGGTGCTTTAAGATAATCGGCCAAATTTTCGTATCGGGCCCGAACCCGATAACAAGAAAACTAATGAGCATTTATCGGGCCGATACCGATAACAGAAAAAAATTTGCATTTATCGGCCGATACCAACATGGTGGCCGATATATCGTGTATCCCTAGTTTATATGAATTAAGTCTTGCTGTTTGTGTGTTGATAGTTCACCCATACAAGTCAAGTCACCTTTATTTACTGTATATAGCGCTTTTAACAATACAGATTGTGTCAATGCAACTGTACAGCATTAATTAGGAAAATAGTGTCAATAATGCAAAATCATAATAGTAAACACAAATTTTTCAGTTAAAGGCAGTTCATTGTTGATTTAGTGATGTCATCATCCAGCTCAGTTTAAATAGTGTCTGTGCAATCAAGTACATACATATGCATGCATACATGTTAAGAAAAGTATTTCTATTCCTCTAAATGTACGAATCCTTTGTAGGGTTTACTGACTAAAAGACTGAAGAAATTTTGCAGGTTTAATCACCTGCTTGGCACCCCAAATTAATTGTGTCAATCCATTACAAAAAAAAAATGTATTGAAATTCCTCGGTCATGTGGTTTGTTCTGACGCCATTCAATTAGACTATGAGAAGACCCAAGCTTTCAACAACTTTCCTGTGCATTCAAATCTGAAATCCCTTCCATGTTTCTTGGGAAAGGCTGACATCACGGGTTTGCACCTAATTTTTCACAAATAGCCAAACCCCTCACTGCCCTGAAATAAAAAGGAGCAAGGTTTAAATGGACTTCTGAATGTCAGATTGCTTTTGACACCCTTAAGGAGCATTTGTTGAGCTTAGGACATCCTAATTTCGACTTACCAATTGTGGTTAACATTGATGCTAGTGATATTGGCCTTGGAGCTGTATTTGTCCAGTAGAGAGGCCTAGGCACAGAATACAAAAAAAGAAAGTACAATACAGTTCCAAATGCCCTTTCCCTTGCTCCAGCGGACCAACCTCACTCGTCAACCTGTGCCATAGTATTAATATCCACCAAAGGGAGAGATCTGTCTTTCCTGTTACTGACAATGGAGTATGGAAAGTCCAACAAGAGGATGCAGAAGTGCAAGAAGTGTATCTATCTGTTCTGGATGATGAAGAGTATATAGGCAACTCCTCTATTACTCTGGCCTTTATTGAGGACAAAGTCTATCGTATATTCCAGCTACCACAACGTACCATCAACCAGTTGTGGATACTCAACTTCTTATGTGCAAGGCTTTTGAGATTCTTTCATGATGACCTGCTCTCAGGTCATCTAGGTAGATACAAACCTTTCAGAAGGTTGCAATCTCTTGCTTACTGGCCTAATATAAGTTTGGATGTCAAGAAGTATGTCTGGAATTGTTCAGTTTTTCAGCTCAACAAACCAAAGGGTAAGAAACTAGCTGGGAAGTTACAGCAAACCCTACTGGTAACAGAATCCTGGGAAATGCTTTGTGTTGATATAATGGGATATTTTCCCAGGAGTTCCTAGCTAAATTCTTATCTACTGGTCTTTATTGACTATTTCTCCAGATGGGTGGAACTATTTCCATTGCAGACAGCTACAGCTCTGTCTATCTCACAAATCCTGGTCATAGAAATAATAATTCATTGGGGAGTCCCAGTCTACATTCTGTCTGACCAAGGACTGCTATTTGTGTCAGAAATCTTTGCAGAGACCTGTAGCATGGGCGTAGAATACGCTGGGGATGCGGGGGATGTGTCCCCCCACTTTCAATAAAAGCAAAATTCGTCCCCCGCACTTTTTTTGGGCAAGTGTGTTCACGTAGAGGTTTTTAGGAGCCAGTGTGAAAGAAATCTTGATTTCAGTTCAAAGAGAAAAGATAGTCTATATGCATGACCTTTTATTCATAACCAAAATGAGAAGATCTGAATATTACAAAAATATAGGAAAAATATTACAAATGTAATTAATGATACAAATGATTGGTAATTGTCCAGCAGGGTATTTGATTTCTTAGCCAATTAAAAGTAAGAGATGAGAAAAAAAACTTGTCTAGACCAAAAAAAAAGGTATTATTGTATTTGACATTTTGACATTTCTGTCCCCCTCACTTCTGAAATGATGGCTACGCCCCTGGGTTATATAGATTACAGAAATGTTATATTGTAATGTACTTTTTTCAGGCTATGACATATTCCGTTACACATCACTTTATTTAAAGACCAATAGCGTTTAAAGGGGTCAAATTAAACTTTTTTTCTCCAAAAGCCGCTCGAGAAATTGCATTAAAACATTTTACACAGGCATGTCTCGAACTGCACGCAGACGTCATCAGTGAGCGTCAACAGGGTCCTTTCACTCACCGTACGTCTGTCACGCCGCAGTTTCCAGTCCTCTATAGGTCAAACTACAGCAGAAGCAGAGATGATCCGATCATTAGGTTTACTCAAATACTCTCTGAATGTCTCTCAGAGGGCTCATGTCAGGCTCTTATCATCCAGCAGAGGGGTCGCGACTTTCACTGGAGGTGCATGTTTAATGTGTTTATCATGGATGAGCTGTTGTTAATAATATGATCAGTGAATCAGAACAGCAGCGTGATGAAATATATTATAAAAGGGGACGAATGATTTTAATCAAATAAACGCAGGCTTAAAACATGTATTTGTCTCATTAACAAAATATTTTTTTTCAGTTTTGTACTGATAAGTCTATATTGCTCAGCTGGACATGTTCAGTAATGTTATCAATTTCTGTAAATAATCTCCATATTTACCTGCGTATGCAGATGTAAAAAACTATAGAGCATAGACTGACAGTAGCAACTATCAAATCCAACCCCCTCTATATGGTTAATAAACTTCAGTGCTGTTTGATTCTGACTCGTTTTCTTCAGCAGCTGACACTAATGTCAGACAGCAGCTTCCTCACACCACATCTGCCAGACTCTGGAGCTCCAGCTGTGCTGCTGCTGGGGTCAGTGTGGCTCATCGCAGATACAGCACACAACAGGCTGAGAGCGCAGAGGAGGACACGCTCCACACAATCATCAGTGACACCGAGAACGTTCAAGGTAAACCAAAGCTTGGGGTCAGACAGATTTCTTTATTTATTTGGTTAGAAATGAATACTTCTGTTAAGCAGCAATGCATTAAATTGATCAAAAGTGACTAAAGAACAGCACAACTGTTTTCTGAAGGATCATGTGACACTGGAGACTGGAGTAATGATGAGAATTCAGCTTTGCATCACAGGAATAAATTACATTTAAACATATATTACAATAGAAAACAGTTATTTTAAATTGTAATTATAGTGCAGAATAATACCGTTTTTTTTTACTGCTTTATTTAAAAAATGCAGCCTTGGTGAACATAAGAGACAAAAAAGTACAACAAAAAACATTTAAAAAATCTTACGATCCCAAACATTTGAATGGTAAAGATTCCGAAACTGAAATTATAGTAATATAGTTCAATTATAGTTCCATACCGTAGCATATGGAAATTATAAGAATGTTTAAACTCTTGTTTCTTTGTTCAAATAAGGATCTTACTCCAAACACGAGTTTCAAGCAGAGACGAAGAAACTGCTGGATATTGTGGCCAGATCGCTGTATTCTGAGAAAGAGGTGATATATTAAACAGAAAACAGATGCAATGCGGTCCTGTTTGATCAATTCTCTTTACGCATTCAAGACTGTGTTGTGATTAACCAGTACATTTTTCAGGCTGATTATTTGATTTCATCCGATTTGTCATCGTAAAGTTGTATTATGTATATATCTGCAATATATTGGCCACCCTGTAGATTTATTTGATCAAAAACTAATCAATAAGTACATATTTAATCAGCTTGATATGGCATTCATCATTTGTCTGTCTCTCATTGGAGAAGTTTTTGCACTAATAAATATAGCATTTAATTTCAAGGGTTGGATTCTGATTTACAACTAGAAACCCATCTGAGAAATATCTATATAAATTATAATATAATATATGCATGAACAGAGGAAACATCATATAAATACATGAATCAGACTGCAACTTCATGTAATAGACTCTGATTTTCTGACACACACCTGCTGTGTTAGGTGTTCATCAGAGAGCTGATCTCAAACAGCAGTGATGCTCTGGAGAAACTGCGGCACAAGATGATCACAGCAGGAGGAGAAACAGCACCCATGGAGATCCACCTGCAGACAGATGCAGCCACAGGCACCTTCACCATCCAGGTACCTTCAGCCCATACAACCCCTCCATCACGACTCTGAGGGGCTCGAGAACAGAATCATGCATTAGAATCAGATTAAACAGCTGTTATTGATACTTTTTTTTCAAGATACGTCATATTCCGTTACACATCACTTTATTTAAATAGTCTTGAGACCGATTGCGTTCTAAGGAAAGAAGATAAAGAACAGGTTTTCTATTGATAGTTTGCATAATTCCAAAGCTGTTTTCAATTTATGAAATAAAACACACTTTTTAGTCATGCAAACAATCAACCATCTACATATCTTTCTATTGCATGTTTTTTTTTTCATCTTGTAACAACAAACAGTGTTTTGAACCTTTAACACTTAACAACAGTGAACAAAACTCAGATGGATTTTCAGATCGTGACTAACTAAAGCCTATGAGTGGACATTGTCAGTCTTAAATCAAGTGAATCGCAAAGAAATCAATCTGAAACGGGAGCAGATCTAAATGTAGTGCGAAATGGTACTCCATTGTATTTCCTTTCTCATTAATCATTGACTTGAATTTATTCAGTGTGCAGGGGCATTTTCTTGCCCACATATACATGAAGGCTTGACAGTCTTTCGTAAAGCAGCTAAAACCACTGTGACTTACATTCTTTACATTATTTTATAAATATTATCTATTAAAACATTAATAGAATGTCATTTTACCAACAAAATAACAACTGAAATATGCATTTAAATTACAATAAGTTTTAATACATTAAATTTAATTGATTTGCACAATAAATTTAAAATTGCACATATATATACAGTGGGGCAAAAAAGTCTTTAGTCAGCCACCAATTGTGCAAGTACTCCCACTTAAAAAGATGAGAGAGGCCTAATTTTTCATCATAGTTATACCTCAACTATGAGAGACAAAATGAGAAAATCAGAAAATCACATTGTAGGATTTTAAAGAATTAATTGGAAAATTCCTCTGTAAAATAAGTATTTGATCACCTACAAACAAGCAAGATTTATGGCCCTCAAAGACCTGTAACTTCTTCTTTAAGAGGCACCTCTGTCCTCCACTCGTTACCTGTAATAATGGCATCTGTTTGAACTCGTTATCAGTATAAAGAAGCACCTGTCCACAACCTAAACCGTAGAGACTCAAAAATCCATTGGCAAGACCAAAGAGCTGTCAAAGGACAACAGAAAAAAAATTGTAGACCTGCACCAGGCTGGAAAGACAGAATCTGCAATAGGTAAGCAGCTTGGTGTGAAAAAAAAAAACTGTGGGAGCAATTATTAGAAAATGGAAGACATACAAGACCATATAATCTCCCTCGATCTGGGGCTCCAACGCAAGATCTCACCCCGTGGGGTCAAAAAACACAAGAACTGTGAGCAAAAATCCCAGAACCAACACGGGGGGACCTAGTGAATGACCTGCAGAGATCTGGGACCAAAGTAACAAAGGCTACCATCAGTACACACTGCGCCGCCAGGGACTCAAAATCCTGCAGTGCCAGACGTGTCCCCCTACTTAAGCCAATACATGTCCAGGCCCGTCTGAAGTTTGCTAGAGAGAATTTGGATGATCCAGAAGAGGATTGGAGAATGTCATATGGTCAGATGAAACCAAAATAGAACTTTTTGGTAAAAACTCAACTTGTCGTGTTGGAGGAGAAAGAATGCTGAGTTGCATCCAAAGAAAAACCATACCTACTGTGAAGCATGGGGGTGGAAAAATCATGCTTTGGGGCTGTTTTTCTGCAAAGGGACCAGACGACTGATCCGTGTAAACGAAAGATTGAATGGGGCCATGTATCGTGAGATTTGAGTGAAAACCTCCTTCCATCAGCAAGGGCATTGAAGATGAAACGTGGCTGGGTCTTTCAGCATGACAATGATCCCAAACACACCGCCCCGGGCAACGAAGGAGTGGCTTCGTAAGAAGCATTTCTAGGTCCTGGAGTGGCCTAGCCAGTCTTGAGATTTCAACCCCATAGAAAATCTTTGGAGGGGTTGAAAATCCGTGTTGCCCAGCAACAGCCCCAAAACATTACTGCTCTAGAGGAGATCTGCATGGAGGAATGGGCCAAAAAAACCAGCAACAGTGTGTGAGATTAACAGAAAACGTCATTGCCAACAAAGGGTATATAACAAAAGTATTGAGATGAAATTTTGTTATTGACCAAATACTTATTTTCCACCATAATTTGCAAATAAATTCTATAAAAATCCTACAATGTGATTTTCTGGATTTTTTTTTCTCATTTTGTCTCTCATAGTTGAGTATACCTATGATGAAAATTACAGGCCTCTCGCATCTTTTTAAGTGGGAGAACTTACACAATTGGTGGCTGACTAAATACTTTGTTGCCCCACTGTATTAATATATATTATATATGATAATATAATAATATTACAACAATTCGTGATTACATATTGGAAAATACATTAGAATATATTATTAACTGTTATTTAAAATGAGCTTGTAATATAAATTAACAAAACTGAAATTATATTTAACGTACTTTTAATTGGCCTACTTTATATCCAATATATGCATCGGATTCAAACAGGAGGACTTAATTACCAAAAAAAACTGAAAGTAGTTAAAAAATCTAATATTTACATATTTTAAACATATTACATATAAAAATATATTTCAATGTTATTAATTAGTTTTCCACTGTAGTGACGGAGCACTTTAATTGCTGTGTAGAATGTATTGATCAGCATTCTTCTGTGATTTGTAGGACACGGGTGTCGGGATGAACAAAGAGGAGCTGGTTGCTAATCTGGGCACCATCGCTCGATCTGGATCAAAGGTGCTTCTCACTGAACTCTTCAAACTCTACTGTTTCTCATTCCATCAGTGGTTTTGTTTCATGGTCCTTTTGTTCTTCCTCCATCAGGCTTTTCTGGATGCTCTTCAGAATCAAGCGGAGGCCAGCAGCTCCATCATCGGTCAGTTCGGTGTGGGCTTTTACTCCGCCTTCATGGTGGCTGATAAAGTGGACGTTTATTCTCAGTCAGCAGAACCAGGCGCTCCTGGATACAAGTGGTCCTCTGACGGGTGAGAAAAATGAGAAGAGAGATGGGTTTAAGAACAGTTTTAAGACAAAAAGGATGTGCTTTTTTATTAGGGCTCCTTGATTATGGAAGAAATCATAATTACACTTATTTTGGTTAATATCATAATCACGATTATTTAAAGGGGACATATGATGTTGCTAAAAAGAACATTATTTTGTGTATTTGGTGTAACGAAATGTGTTTATGCGGTTTAAGGTTAAAAAAAAAACATTAATTTCCACATACTGTACATTACTGTTTCTCCTCTATGAAACGCGTTGATTTTTACAAAGCTCATCGTTCTGAAAAGCGAGGTGTGCTCTGATTGGCCAGCTATCCAGTGCGTTGTGATTGGCCGAATACCTCAAGCATGTGACAGAAATGTTACGCCCCTCACCATATTGTGTTTCCATCATACAGTCTATGGTTTCCATGTGTCCGGCGCGACGAGACAAAACCAATAAAACCCATTACAAACGAGGCATTTGTTGCATCCATTGGGGACATAATTACAGATTATAATGACTTACTGTCTTTTTACGCTTTGCGTTGCGTATTGCGCCGCGTAAACATAAAACCATGTCTGCATTTGTGATCGAAGAAATGAAAAACAACAAACGCTACTCTACACTGCTCAAAACTCGCGTTTGAATCATCAGTGGCAAATTCTTTAAATATAAAAAAAACTTACTTACAGACTGAGACAGAAGCGCCAGACTGTCCTTGCAAAGTTGGATCTGCCCCACTTTATAGAAACATTATGACCTCTTTTGGAAGGCCAAACAAAATAGTTTCGCTTTCACACACCAAAACCAGAGGATGAGTGAGCGCACCTGCGGATTTGACGAAGGAGGGCTTGCGGCAACCACATGTGAAAACCCCCGGGCTGGACTCCGCTTTGTCCAAGGTGAAAGCCGATCCAGCGATCCACAACACAAAGTTGTTGTATTTTCTCAGCGACCAGCACGGATCAGCTCAGGCATGACGAAGCAGATATCGTCCTCTTTTTGGAAGACCAAACAAAGTAGTTTCACTTTCACAACGAAACACACAGGCGCTTCACGACATGGCGGCGGTGGCAACAACAAAACTACAGCGAGAAAAAAAAGTTACGCCTTCTTTCTTTGCATGAACATTTGGGCGGCGTTATGCAAATTCCCACATCGTGAAGTAGACGTGGGGGCGTGTTTAAACGAGGCGTTTTAGGAGGGGCGAGGACAAGTCTTAACTTTTATAAAGAATATTTCTCTTTGGGGGGGGGGATCGTCGTCGATTGAGACTTAGTCTTTGCAACTTTAGAACTTGCATCTTCTTATCACCAAGAGCATGTAAACACTCCAGAGGAGAAAGGAAAACTTGAATTGCATCATATGACCCCTTTAAACATGATCAGGAATGGGCAATATGACAAAGTAACTAATACTAGGCTAACTAATGCAGGTATAAAAAAAAAAGCCCTTAAACAATTATTGAAGACAAGTAAATTATTGAAGAGAAATAACAAATAATAGGGCAAATACAGCAGAAAAAAATGACTGCATATTACGTCAGTAACATTAAATGATTTGACTGATTTGGACATTACGTTTGGGGTGAAACGTGCACTGCTTTAAAGAAAAACAATGGGTGGCACTATATACAATTATTGGGTTTTCTTGATCATTGGAAGCCGAGTTTGAAATCAAGATTAAAATTACCATCAACACGCAAAGTAACTGCACATCTCTGCCAGCTTTTGCCATATTTGTGGCTGTTAGACTACCTTTAGGCATCTAACATTAAGACGAAGCAAACATTTGTCAACATTAATCACATTTTTGTGTTTTACTCACTGAGTTTTGTGTGTCTGCAGCTCTGGAGTGTTTGAGATCGCAGAAGCTTCAGGTGTGCGTCAGGGAACCAAGATCGTGCTCCACTTTAAAGACGACTGCAAAGAGTTTTCATCAGAAGACCGAGTCAAAGGTGTGCAGCCCTCAAAACCACAAACATTGATATAAAACATGAGATGCTTGGCGAAGAAACTCACTGAAGTGACTGTGGTGTGTTTTGCAGAGGTTGTGACCAAGTACAGTAACTTTGTCAGCTTTCCCATCTTCCTGAACGGACGGCGGTTAAACACCCTGCAGGTACAGTGTGTGAGGTCTGTTTGTAAATGACCTTTGACCTCCCTGTGGCTCTGATGATCAGCCCTGAGCTGTTTTCTCTCTCTCTCTGCAGGCGCTGTGGATGATGGAGCCCAAAGACATCAGCGAGTGGCAGCATGAGGAGTTTTATCGCTACATTGCTCAAGCTCACGATAAACCCCGCTACACGCTGCACTACCGCGCAGACGCTCCTCTCAACATCCGCAGCATCTTCTACGTGCCGGAGATGGTTAGTGTCAGATGACAGCTGAATCTTTGACATTATGCATATAAAAAAAAAGACATCTATACATATAAAAATTGTACAAATAAATAGTTATTTTAAATTAGTTACATCTATTAGTTACATGTTACATTACTAACAACTGAAGTATGCATTTAAAGAACTAATTTGTGCATATTTTGATTTCATATTTTAATTAATCAAGCATGTACTTAAATTGCGCATAATAATTTTTTAAAAACAAACATTGACATATTTAAAATTACATTATGCATTTAAAAATTAATTTATTTTTAAAGTAATTTTGTATGTAATAACTTAAGGAGAATATTTGCCACTTTTTACAATATGTAATATAAGTCCTTTGTGTCCCCAGAATTTGTATGTGAAGTTTCAGCTCAAAATACTCAAAATACAGATAATTTATTATATCATTTTGAAAATGCTTATTTTGAAAATGCTTATTGGAAGCAGAAACACGCTGTTTTTTGGGCTGGTCTCTTTAAATGCAAATGAGCTGCTGCTCCCGCCCCCTTTTCCAGAATAGAGCTGCGACATTACAGCGCGGACCTGCTAAAAAACATCTGTTTTGGATCTGATTATCATGTTTATCGCACTGAAATCATGCGTTTAAACCATATGAGTTTAAACTTCTGAAATACGGTTTCTGAGTGCACAAATCCGAAGCACACGGACAGAAAGCGCTGTCACAGCATGTGAGTACTAAACTAAGTTCTCATTCACACACAAGTTTACGTTAAAAACACACGAGTTACAAAAAACAGTCGGTTATGTCTGTGAAGTAAACAGCTGGGAAATAAATCGCATGTTTATTTTAGCTCTGTGTGGCAGCAGCAATATACAGTAAAAAAATCAATAAATGCACTGCTCTGTTGCCTCCTCTGAGGCTGGGACTCTAAATAGTGTTCAGTGCTCGTCTGTGCAGCCAAACACAGAACAGTTAGCATGTTTTGCGCAAACTTTCGCCATGCATTACAAGGGTACACCGGCCCCTCCCACAGTTGTCGCTTGCGAAAACACAATAACGGCGCCGTGGATGGAAACTTACAGATTAAGGGGCGGTAATATTATAATGAGATCCCTTTGCCACGTCACCAAGGAACCGAAATCAGACACGCTCGTTTTCTCAGACGCTTGCAGAAAAAGGCTTACCAAAACAAAGTTACTGTGTTCATCTTTTTCATGTTCCTTGGTTGGTAGATGCACGGGGACATGATTATAGCACTTAAAACCTGGAAAAGTCAGATTTTCATGATATATCACCTTTAAATCTTAAAATTACATCATTACCAACTGAAGTATGTATTTAAAATACAAATTCATGCATAATTTATATGAAATTATATGCATTTAAACTCAAATTACAGTGTGTACCTGATTTAATTATGTGTGATTAAATTATGTACATAAATTGCATTATACATATGAACATTACTTTAAAATAATGTTATTTTTAAATTAATTACATTTTTTTGAATTATACATTTTATTTAGTATTCAGTGGTGTATCTGATTTTTATGTCACAAATATTTCACATCCATTTATTTGATAATCAGCCATGTAATAAATCCTAATGACTCTTCTTGTTTTGCGATGATGCACAACTGACTGCATTATCCTGGTGTGTAAATGTGTGTGAGCAGAAACCTTCCATGTTTGACGTGAGTCGTGAGATGGGATCCAGTGTGGCTCTGTACAGCAGGAAGGTTCTGATCCAAACCAAAGCCACAGACATCCTGCCCAAGTGGCTGCGCTTCCTACGAGGTCAGATGAGCGTCCATATGTTTGAGTGAAACAAACTTTAAATGCATTATTAGATTAAAAAACTAAGGAAATTTGACTGTTGTGTGACTGCATTTGCAGGTGTTGTGGACAGTGAAGACATTCCTCTGAACCTCAGCAGAGAGCTGCTACAGGAAAGTGCTCTGATCAGGTACAAACCCACCTGAAATATGACGTTATGCCTTCTGCATTGTGCAAATAATAAGAGTAACACACTGTTTTCTTTCAGGAAACTGCGGGATGTTTTACAGCAGCGGGTCATTCGGTTCCTGTTGGACCAGAGCAAGAAGGATCCGGAGAAATACGCTCGCTTCTTTGATGACTACGGGCTGTTTATGCGTGAGGGCATCGTCACCACAGCGGAGCAGAGCGTCAAGGTGCGAGACGACTCAGTTTGGCCTTCTTAATCCACCTGATTCTCTCTGATTGTGTTTAAACAGCTGTTTTTTGTCGTAACAGGAGGACATAGCTAAGCTGTTGCGTTTCGAGTCGTCAGCGCTTCCTGCGGGACAGCAGACTAGCCTGATGGAGTACGCCTCTCGGATGAAGGCGGGAACGAGGAACATTTACTATCTGTGCGCACCGAATCGCCACCTGGCCGAGCACTCGCCGTACTTTGAGGCCATGAAACAGAAAGATATGGAGGTGAGACTAGAGACAATCAGGTACACAGTTAATATTCACTGTCATTCTCGAGAGAAAATGGGTGATGAATCTACAAGTTGATCCGAAGGCTGATGGAATGCATTGCAGATTTGCTGGAAACAACCTCTAATTAATTTGCAACTAAACATGTACTCAGTTCACTCCTATTTTGAAAGCATAAACTGTGCATTATCCATTGACAAGGCTGTCGACAGATCCTGAGATGAACACAAGGGGGCGCCAACGCTGCTGTTTATCTCAAAATGGCATCTCAAAAGTATTGGTCAGCAGCTAATGGAAGGCTAAAAATGCATTGATTAAATAATTTAATCTATTTTGTTGTGGTCACATGACAAAAATTATAAAAAGTTGTTTTCCCAAGGTCTGAATTTTTTTTTCCATCTTAAGAAAATGATTCAAATGGTGATAATTGGAAAGTTTTAAACATAACATGTACTCATAATATAAAAATCTCCATTTAATAATATAATGTATTAACTTTAAATAATATGTTAATATATAATTGACATAAACATGAAATTTTTATTTAATGTCTGTTGTTCTTTTCACCACAGGGTAAAAAAAAAAGGAGAGCTCACTTAATATTAAAAAACTATAGCTTACTTAGCCAGAGTCACTCTTCCTCCTAGAATATAACAAGTATATATTAAATCAATAACATTGTTTAAAAAAAAACATGGTTTTTAATCTCTAACATTTTAACCTTCAACAGAACAAAATAATTTATATATTTAGACTTTTATTCAATGCTTATTTATTATTGATTTATTCTATTAATCATTCTGTATTTATATTTCAATATTTATAAAACAATACTTGTTTGGTCCTATATTTAATTGGCTAAACATTTACAGTTAAGCACAAGGATTTATTGAGAAGTAATTTTGATTGCAGCAAAACAAGAGAAAAAGATGTGTGTTTCTGCAGGTCTTGTTCTGCTTCGAGCAGTTTGATGAGCTCACGCTGCTTCACCTCAGAGAGTTCGACAGGAAGAAGCTCATCTCAGCCGAGACTGATATTGTCGTAGATCATTACAAAGAGGAGAAGTTTCAAGACAGCAAACCAGGTAAGAGTCAATACAGTCACCGTTTTCTGTCATTATCTGAGACATGTCAACTAAAGAGTGATTTCTGCATCTCTTGAATTGATGAGTTCATGTTCTTGATTCCTTACCTTGTTTTGCAAACAATGTTAATATGAATTAAGCATTTAGACAAATAAATGAAAGGCCAATTATCTAAAAACGAGTAAGTCAGTGGTGATGTGATTGTGTTGTGCAGCATCAGAGCGACTGACAGATCAGCAGGCAGAAGATCTGATGGCCTGGATGAGGAACGCACTCGTACAGAGAGTCACCAACATCAAGGTAACCACATGTACATGCAAAAAAACACCATTACATTCTCATTCATTGCTTCTACTCGCATCAAAAAACTATACTGATTGTGTAACTTTTAGTAAACATCAGTCAAAAAGCAACTATATTAAAAAAATTGCATGTGCATACTATGAAAATATAAAGTGTTTAGATAATTAATTGCATTATACATGTGTACAAAATATTTTTTACATTTTTAATTAGCCTGTTACATTTACCAAAATAAAATTAGTTAATTATAGTGTAATTTTTAGTATTCAACAGTGTCTGATTTCTTTCCTCTCAAATAATTTCAACTTCAATATCTCTATTTCATGTCCATTTATTGATTTGTTTGGTAATCAGCCATGTAATAAATTCTGATCACTCTTTGTATGTACTATTATAAAATATTGTCCATTAAACATGCAATTAAATGCATTTAAGTGGTAATTCAATAAATAGTTCAATTGCATTAAACATTTCTTGAACCTAAATTCTAGTATGCATAAAAATAACACATATATTATATAAGAAAGGGGACGGAACGATTCAGACCCCTTTAAATTTTTCACTATTTGTTATATTGTAGCCATTTGCTAAAATCATTTGTTAACTTTTTTTCCTCATTAATGTACACTGACAGCACCCCATATTGACAGAAAAAACCAGAATTGTTGACATTTTGCAGATTTATTAAAAAAGAAAAACTGAAATATCACATGGTCCTAAGTATTCAGACCCTTTGCTGTGACACTCATATATTTAACTCAGGTGCTGTCCATTTCTTCTGATCATCCTTGAGATGGTTCTACACCTCATTTGAGTCAGCTGTTTTGATTATACTGATTGGACTTGATTAGGAAGCCACACACCTGTCTATATAAGACCGTACAGCTCACAGTGCATGTCAGAGCAAATGAGAATCATGAGAATCAAAGGAACTGCCTGAAGAGCTCAGAAAAAGAATTGTGGCAAGGCACAGATCTGGCCAAGGTTACAAAAAAAATTTCTGCTGCAATTAAGGTTCCTAAGAGCACAGTGGCCTCCATAATCTTTAAATGGAAGACGTTTGAGACGACCAGAACCCTTCCTAGAGCTGGCCGTCCGGCCAAACTGAGCTATCGGGGGAGAAGAGCCTTTGGTGAGAGAGGTAAAGAAGAACCCAAAAAAATCACTGTGGCTGAGCTCCAGAGATGCAGATGGGAGATGGGAGATGGGAGAAAGTTGTAGAAAGTCAACCATCACTGCAGCCCTCACCAGTCGGGGCTTTATGGCAGAGTGCCCCAACGGAAGCCTCTCCTCAGTGCAAAACACACGAAAGCCCGCATGGAGTTTGCTAAAAAAAACCTGAAGGACTCCAAGATGGTGAGAAATAAGATTTCTCTGGTCGGATGAGACCAAGATAGAACTTTTTGGCCTTAATTCTAAGCGGTATGTGTGGAGAAAACCAGGCACTGCTCATCACCTGTCCAATACAGTCCCAACAGTGAAGCATGGTGGTGGCAGCATCATGCTGTGGGGGTGTTTTTCAGCGCAGGGACAGGACGACTGGTTGCAATCGAGGAAAGATGAATGCGGCCAAGTACAGGGATATCCCTGGACGAAAACCTTCTCCAGAGTGCTAGGACCTCAGACTGGGCCGAAGGTTTACCTTCCAAAAAGACAATGACCCTAAGCACACATCTAAAATAACGAAGGAGTGGCTTCACAACAACTCCTTGACTGTTCTGAATGGCCCAGCCAGAGCCCTGACTTAAACCCAATTGAGCATCTCTGGAGAGACCTAAAAATGGCTGTCCACCAACGTTTACCATCCAACCTGACAGAACTGGAGAGGATCTGCAAGGAGGAATGGCAGAGGACCCCAAAACCAGGTGTGAAAAACTTGCTGCATCTTTCCCAAAAAGACTCATGGCTGTATTAGATCAAAAGGGTGCTTCTACTAAAAACTGAGCAAAGGGTCTGAATTACTTAGGACCATGCGATATTTCAGTTTTCCTTTTTTAATAAATCTGCAAAAATTTCAACAATTCTTTTCCCTTTTTTTTTCTGTGTTTTTTCTGTCAATATGGGGTGATGTGTGTACATTAATGATGAAAAAAATGAACTTAAATGATTTTATCAAATGCTGCAATATAACAAAGAGTGAAAAATTTAAGGGGGTCTGAATTCTTTCCGTACCCACTGTATATATAATTTTAAAGAAAAATTGACACATACACATTTTTTTAACTTTAATTTGCCTGTTACGCTGGTTTACGTCTCACAATCTTCGTTCTTTTAAATTAATCCGAAAGCAGTTATGTGCTTAACATTCATTTAATTGTATGATATTATATTGTAATATATGCAAATAATATGTATATGTAATACAAATGAAAAACAAATTTACATTGATACTCTTATCAATATTTCATTGTTGGTAATCAGGCCTTGTAATAAATCCGGACAATCTTTGTATTGTATGATGATGATCGACAGGTGCTAATGGTAAATGCTCAGCCGTTTACATAAGTTAGCAAATTCAAACAGTGATTTTTTAATAGGTGCTCCGATCAAGATTTTTGAGGCCGATCTCCGATCGCTGATCATAGAAAGCAGTATCTGCCGATACCGATACAGATCTTTTTAAAAGCCTTCTTTTTATAATTTATAACTATTTATATTGATACTCCTATCAGGATTTTTAGACATTTATTCAGTTTAATTTCATAATTTCATTTTTGAAAATGGGGGAATTCCCCTCTTAGTTGACTCTTGTGAGAGGGGAAGCAGCTTTAACACAGGAGTCCGCTACTGATCCGTGACTGTTAACCACAAACACAACATTTATCCAATATTTTTATTTCAAATCCAAACATTGTCACTGAAAGTGCTTTTTCAGCATTGCAATTCTTTTCTTTTACGCAGTACAGTAATACAATCTTTCACAGACATGTTTAAACACAATAAATATAAGCAACACATTATTCAATGCTTTTTACTTTGGCATTTACTTCTAGATTTATATATTAAATTGCTCAAGCAAGTGGCAAAACAATTAAACTGCTTTTCTTATGTTATCACAAACTTACCATTGACAGAAATAGTCAGCTCTACTGCCTTTCCTTTTGCATTGAAATCTTTATTACAAGCAATCCTGTGGTTCATAAAGAAATTTGTTTTCCTACCTCTATGAGTGCCATCTATTATTGCCTTGTTTCTCTAAAAGTGCTCTTTTCCTTTAAACCTAGCCAAAAAGCCATATGTGTTGATTGTGAAACACAGTATACTTTAATAATATGCATTTATGGTGTAATTACTACATTTTCGTGTCAATTCATGTTCATATTTACTGCAAACAATGCGCTGTTACTTTAATTCAGCGCTTGCAGCGCAGCAATAGACTCGGTGCAGAAACGATCTCTGCACTGCTGCAGACGCACCACTCCTGGAGCGCACTACCGGACCGCAACCGTGTGCAGTGTGCACGCTTTATTAATCCGTTAACATGAGCGCGGAAAAAATACGCACCACATATGCACTGCAAACGGAGTAATATGAACCTGGCGTTATGTGTGTGCAGGCGAAGGGTGCATGAGCGCACGGTAACGCAATTTATAAACTTTAGTGACGATGTGACACTGCCTCGATTGTGCAAGTGACAATTCCTGTAAACTGTGCAGCTCGCTTATAGACAGAGGCGATGTGGTGATTTGAAGCCATTTGCATATTTTGAGAGAGAGAGAGAGAGAGCGCGTGCTGTGATTCACTCACGCTGTTTGTGAAATTACATCTCACACAAGGTTTTCAAATTACTTTATAAGTTATTTGAGTACCTCACCTTCAGCATTATAATTATTTCACCCACACCATACAGAGACTGAGACGGTGCCGCTGCATGTCATGCCAAACCTTTCATGGAAGCGTCATCAGCTTGAGATCGGCCTTTTTAGAGACCACCAATCAATCATCCCATGATTATCGGCCGATAGGGATTGGTAGCCGATCAATCGGAGCACCCCTAATTTTAACCACAAATGAGTGGAAACCTGACAACAGTGATTATCTTTATTACCATTAATTTACCAATGTTTCCACAGGTGACTCCGCGTCTGGACACACACCCCGCTATGATCACGGTGCTGGAGATGGGCGCCGCTCGACACTTCCTGCGCACACAGCAGCTCGCCCGCAGCTCAGAGGAGAGAGCCCAGATCCTGCAGCCCACACTGGAGATCAACACTGGGTACGAGACGGTTAACATTAACTTTAACACTCCAGCCGAACACAAGTAATCAATCTGACAGTTTGCATGAAGACAAAACAGTCCAATAATATATAGAATAATTTTCTTAGAGTGAGGAGATGCAGATGAACACAATGTTATATTGCTGATGATGAGCCTTAAAGCAATAGTTCACCCAAAAATAAAAAATGTGGAAAATCTCAGGCCATCCAATGTCAGATGAGTTTGTTTCTTTATCAGAACAGATTTGAAGAAATGTAGCATTACATCACTTGCTCAGCAGTGCATCCTCTGTGGTGAATGGGTGCCGTCAGAATGAGAGTCCAAACAGCTGATAAAAACATCACAATAATCACAAGTAATCCACACAACTCCAGTCAATCAGTGAACATCTTGTGAAGCAAAAAGCTGCACATTTGTAAGAAACAAATCCTTCATTAAGATGTTTTTAACTTCAAACTCTTGCTTCTGGCTAAAATACAAGTCCATAATCCGTAATAATGCTTCCTCCAGTGGAAAAAGTTCACATATTGTTGTCCTCTCACATCAGAATCCACTGACATTTGTTTAGAGCTGTTTTTGACTCTTTTCACTTGTAAACGGTGCTTGATCTGTGCATATTTCTCTCCGTGACTTTTTCACTGAAGAAGGCAATGTTATGAATAGAGGACTTGTATTTTAGCTGGAAACAACAATTTAAGGTTAAAACATCTTAATGATGGATTTGATCTTTACAAACATATATATGGGTTATTGTGATGTTTTTCAGCTGTTTGAACTAAAGCATGAAGCATTTAGTACTTGCATAACATGTAGAAATGCTGTAATTTCTCTAACATCAAGCGTTTGTTTGCAGACATGATCTGATCAAGAAGCTTCATGCACTGAAGGACTCAAACCCTGAGCTGGCACAGCTTCTCCTCGAGCAGGTAAAGAAACCGTTTCCCCCACTCTCTCATCTCAATCCTATCTCTAATTAAAAACTACATGCCATTTTTACTTACCAGATATATGACAACGCCATGATCACCGCTGGCCTGAACGAAGACCCTCGTCCGATGATCTCGCGGCTTAATCAGCTTCTCACTCAAGCTCTGGAGAAGCACTGACACCTGTGCTGGAGTTCAGCCTGACGGACTTGTTTTGCCTTTATTAGAGCCATGCATGGATGCACAAAGGGGGCGTCACGTGCATCGGAGGTCATCATCGCACACTAAACACAAACAAACATTGTTTATATGAAGACTTGAGAATGTTTGTGCAGGTGTGACATTGTCGTTTTAGTGGGAGTCTGATTTTAAGTGCTACGATTGAAATTTGTCTGACCATCCAACGGCTGTCAGATTGGAGAAAAAAAAGAATTCAGCCGTTTGCGCTGCCATAGCTGCATTTCTGAATTTAATTTAGTTTACTTATTTTTAAAGCACATTTATACAACCAAGGCTGTACAAGCATAATAAATAGAATGATAAAAAGGGCAGACTCAGTACATTCACAATTTAGAAAAGAAAAAAAAGTTTATCTGGAAAGATGCAAGATGAATATACCAGTGAAACATTGTCTGTTGAATATTAATATTACTTGTACTTTTTTCTTGTCTTTCTTGCCCTAAAATCATTCACATTTCAGTCTTTGTTTGTTCTGTAAATTAACAGCTTTTTTCATGTGTAAATTAAAGTTAGGTGAAAATAAAACAAACGTGAATAAATAAACCATTACTATCTGTTCCTGTGCTTGCTTAATGTCTGAACAAAAAATCCACAATTTCATAAACTCGAATGAAAACATCTCGGTTACGTATATAACCTTGGTTGGGAACACCTCCGGTGTGATGAATGTCTGAAGCCCTTATACCATCACGCCAATTCATTGGCCAATAGCGCTTAGCACCGCCCCCGAGCATACGTCACGTATGCTCATATATTTAATCAGATTTTACACTATGACGAAGGAAGCGCTATTGAAGGTATGGAACGGCCAGCATCGCAGCATCTCTTTCCCGATTCAGGAAACCAAGGTTACATACATAACCAAGATGTTCACGTCAATGCTGCGATGACGTCATCGCTATGGGAACTAGGTTTGGGTATCAATTGGTTTTTTACGATACCGGTGCCAAATCAATCATTTTAAAACTGTACCGGTGCCTGAACCGATACTTGATGAAAGTGCTAGGAGAGGACTAACCTGCCACAGTACAGACATCTCCCATCGAAGGCCCTTTGAAGAGAGCCTGAGAAGAAGCCATTGCTCTCGTAGAATGAGCACGCACCTCTAGAGGCGAAGTCACACCACACGCTTCATAGGCTAGAGATATAGTCACTATCTGACCCTGCATAGCAGGGGGAGAAAGCCTCCAACCACTTGCTGAAAGCGAAACGGAGTCAAAGCAGCCTTAGGATTAACTAGGCCTAGGAAGCAGTAAGACTTAACCAGCCTCGGGGCAAAGTCCATACAAGAGGAGCTGACAGAGTCTGCAGATACTCAGTCCTCTATGAGAGGATAGGATTACCAGAAAACTGCTTAAGGTTCAAAGTTATCTGACAGACTTAAACGGCTCAAATGTATGACCTGCCAGGCCTTCCAACCGAAAAATAAGTCAAAAAGGAATCTGCTGGGCGGAAAGGCCTAAGCCATCTCGTCCCTGCATGAAACAAGAAACCAGAGGGTGACATCCTGCTGAAACACCTCTATGGGTAATGCTCAGCAGATATGGCAGCCACATAAACCTTAAGAGTGGCAGGTCCCTACAGGGTAATGGACTGGGTCCAGATTGTGTCCACTTAAGGGCATACAGCGTCTCGTGGAGGGAGCCCTAGAATTAAGAATAGTGTTGGTAATCTCTGCCAAGAGACCGGAACACATTACAACTCCTCTCAGGGGCCACACCCATTAGTTCCAAAAATCCTGATGGGGATCTCCAAATCATGACCCGAGCCTGAGTCAGCAGGTCGTGTCTGAGGGGAACCTCCCAAGGGGGTCGGCTAACAGACTGACCAATTCTGAGAACCACGTACAAGTGGGCCAAAACGGCACCACCAACAACAGACGTTCACTCTGACCACCCTTACTCTGAACAGAATCGTTTGGGAGCAAACGGGTCGACGGGAAGGCATAAAGACTGGTCCTGGGCCATTCTTGGGCTAGAGTGTCCACACCCAGTGGCGATGGAGGAGACAAGGAAACCAGAGCGGGCAATGCGCATGCTCTAAGCAAACAAATCCACTTCCGCTCGGCCGAACCTCTGCCATATGAGACTCACCACCTGAGGGTGCAATCTCCATTCTCCGGCCTCTAAACTCTGTCTCAAGAGTAAGTCCACTCCTGAGTTCAGGTGACCTGGGACATGAACTGCTGTTATCGACAGGAACTTGGTCTCCGTCCAAAGAAGAACACGTCTCACCAACCTGCACAGGGGGGCGAGAGCGTAATCCTCTCTGACAATCCATGTATGAAACCACAGCCGTGTTGTCAGTCCTTGACCTAATGTGACAACCACTCAATTGGGTAAGAACCGTTTGAGTGCCAGAAACGCTGCTCCAAACAGTTTGTGTGATTGAGCTAATATCAGCCAATCGTCAAGGTAAGTCAAAACTCAGACCTTGCATTCGGGCCAGGTCAAATGGAAGAATACAGTATTGGCAAGCTTTATTCCAAAAGCAAACCCGAGGAACTTCCTGTGTCTCTTGACGATCTTTGTGGGGGTTGGTTGGGTTGTTCCTCTCCTTTTTCGGGGGGTGGGGGGGGGGGGGGGGGGGGGGGGGGTTTTTTGGGGGGGGGGGGGGTTTTTGGCAGGCAGAAGTACCCATCCTTAGATTGATGGTCGCAAACCAATCTCTGGTTCAGATAGAGACAGGATGAACTTCTGCATCAGCATCTTGAAATTTCTTACTCCAAGCACAGGGTTAGGTGATGCAAATCCAAATCAACCCATAGAAGCTGGATGGTGTAACCATACGACAGCCTGATCCTCCCTCATGAGGCCCAGAGACAACTGAGTTGCGGGAAAAACCTCTGAAACAGGAACGGATTACTAAAATCAGGCATGCCAGCACCAACCACAGAGTGGGGACTTGGATGTCAACATAGACCCTGCACCAATGGCTTTAGGGCTATCCTCTCGATCTCCAAAGCTAAGGTGCGGAGAACGGTCAAAATCAGTCCGAAACGCAACAAGCGGCGGAACAGCTGATAGAGAGGCAAACACACTTGTAGGTTGCCCACATTCATACACAGTTCCAGCTCAATGCAACAGCGGAGCTGAAAAGAACAGAGTAATTAGTCATGCAAACCACTGCTTGGTAGCATGAAGCACCCAACATCTCTAGTGCACAATAATGTATGTTGCAGGCACATAATGCAGCCAGTCATGTGAAGCGAGTGTTGGTAGCAAAAGCGCCGCATCAATCACATGAAGTAGGCTGACCATGGTGAGCATTAATAGCTTGCCATAAGAGATACTCTTACACGTGAACTCATTCACACAGTAGCTCAGCTCAGTGCATCTCAGTTGGGATGAGAAGAATAATGATTAGTTATGCAAATAGTGTTGGTAGCCTGAAGTGCCAAAAACCATGTTGCACGACAAATGTGTGTTGCAAAACTCCACAGAGCCAGCTCATAGCACAGAGTCCACTATTTGTTCCAGCTCAAAGCAGCAGTTGAGCTGAAAGAATAATAATTATTAGCTGGGCAGACTAGTGTTTGGTAGCATGAAGCGCCAAAAACCATAGCACACGGCAAATGTCAGCTGTGGAGTCCGTGCTTAAAAGCAGTCACATGAACAAGAGTTGGAAGTGTAAGCGCCAAATCAATGTACGTGCCTTAATTAATATAGTGCAGCAGTAGAGACAGGAAAAACCCTGCTCACTCTGCAGCCCGAGTCACTATGGCATTAGGTGTAAAACAGCTTGCCATAGGAATTTACTCTAGATATGTGAGCTCGCCCACTGATTTGTTCAACTCAAAGCAGCAGCAGAGCTGAAAGAAAAATTAACAGCCGGGTAGGCCAATGCTTGGTAGCATGAAGCGCCAAGACCATAATATATGACAAACATCCGCTGCAGGACTCCTGGAGTCTGCGCCTAAAAGCAGTACACGAAATAAGAGCTAGAAGTGTAAGCATCAATTCAAATGCACGTGCCTGCATTAGTGCAGCGCAAAAGTAGACAGAGAAATAGGAAAACCCGTCTGCTCAACTCTACAACCTGAGCCATTATAGCCTTAATGTTAAAACAGCTTGCCACTTAGTGCTCCAGCTCAACGCAGCAGCAGAGCTGAAAGAAATATTATATTACTCCGGCAGACCAACGCTCGGTAGCATGAAGCACCAAGTCATAGTGCACAACAAACATCTGCTGCAGGACTCCTCGGAGTCTGCGTCTAAAAAGTACACGAACAAGAGTTGGACGTGTAAGCGCCAAATCAAATGAACGTGACTGCATCAGTGCAGCGCAGCAGGTAACGTAAAGAGAGAGGGGAAAAACCGCCAGCTCACTGTTATAGCTTGCTATAAGAAATGCTCTGAAACACGTGAGCTCTTCCACTTATTTGTTTCAGCTCAATGCAGCAGCGGAGCTGAAAGAAATAGTAATTAGTCGGGCAAACTAATGCTTGGTAGCTCGAAGCACCAAAAACCATTGTGCACGACTTAAACGTCCTAAAAATCAGTGCCTCTCATGTTGTTTAAAGAGAAAACACTTGATTCCTTCCCCCGTTCTCGGCTTCAGGAGGAGTAGAGCAAATGAGAATGTTATATCGTAAGCGCGCTCCTTTAACCCATAGTTTATATCTACAGCTTGTGTCGCCTGCAAGCTTGAGAGCCCAAGGCTGCTGTAGAGTATGCATCAATTAATCCGCAGCCGAAAGAATCGATTACGAGCTTCTGGAGCGGGAATTAGATTTGACTAACCACCTGACTCACGAGGCGCTCTTCTGATGAACGCATGCGGTCTGGGGAAGAGAGCCAGAGAGAAGGGGATTAATTCCGTTCTCTCACTCTCTGTACACTCGGGCTCATGGCCGTCACCCCAAGCGTCGAGCTCGTGCGGCGCCTCAGCAACCGCAGAACCGGAACAGCGGGGGTTGAACGAACATCTCTCCTTCCTCAGAAAGAGAGCGAGCCCAGAGCGCAACACTTACAAACACAGATATCACAGATACAAAAATAGATAAATCCCCTTTTTTTTTTTTTCTCGGTCTTCTCGGCCGCAAGCGGTCTTCCTACCTGTTTCTTCATGAGTCCGTGTAACGTGCATCCATACATACCGGAAAACTCATTGTGTCTGCCTTAGAGGAGTAAACTGCTCTATATAAATAGATGGCTTAGAACACAAGAATCTCTTTCCGACGGGCAACAGATGATTAGCTTCCTGAAGGAATTAAAATCCGATTAAATAGCACACAGCACGCATATATGAGCATACGTGACGTATGCTCGGGGCGGTGCTAAGCACTATTGGCCAATAAATTGGCGTGATGGTATAAGGGCTTCAGACATTCGTCACACCAGAGGTGTTCCCATAGCGACTGCTGTCGCAGCATTGAAGTGAACCTATGAAAGGGAACCCGTCTTACCTAAATGTGATGTTAACTGTCTGAAATGAAATCGGAATCAGAAATGGAGAATTGCGCCTAAACTGCAGTGGCATTATTCAGACAGCAGGAGGTGCAGTGATGAGCACAAACTGCGATGCGGAGGTAAACCTGTAGTTAGTCACGCATTTACAGCAGATCGTGTGTAGACGGGGCGGACTTAGTGATTTGGGGGCCCTAAGCAAATTCCAGGTATATTCCAGGACAAGTTATGAATGAATGAAACGCATTTGTCCGTGATTCACTCCGTCTTGAATCACGCTCGCCGAAAGCGCTTGAGAAACAGTGTCTCTTCCGCGGCTCGGTACGCTTTCAACTCTTTTTTTTGTCTCGAGCAAGAGACTGTATGACATTGACGTTACATGATTTGACTGATTTTTATGTAGAAAGAGTGACAGCGCATCACATTAATATAAATTATCATTCATGTTTTCATAACCGCTGGACAAATTCAAAAACGAAACTTTAAAAATTTAATTAAATTAAATCATCTTTGAGAGCAAGGGGGCCCCTGGTGTTTCGGGGGCCCTATGCAGCTTGCGTACAGGGAGGATCGGCTCTGATCAAGACAAATAAAATTATGACTTGAAACATAATTTCTTTAATGAGGTGAATATCTGTAATGATTCATCAACACGGCTGGGATCCATTTGCAGTTTTATTTGAAACTTAATCAAACAAGCAGAGGTCAAGACACAGATAAGGCAGTATCGTAGGGTAGACAGAATCGTGATCATAGACAGACTTGAGATCGGGGCAGGCAGATATCGTTCGGAAACTGGGGCAGTCATAGGTCAGGGCAGGTGGCAATCTAAAGTCGATAGTCCAGTATCCAGAGCACAAGTACAATAGGCAGGCAGAGGTAATAACAGAAGGCAGTCCAATGTAACCGGAATAACGCTCAGAGATGTTCACCAAGGCAAAACAAGACTTCGCAGTGAACCTGGGTGAAAGAGCTCATTAAATAGTCTAACGTAATGGGGAACAGGTGTAGGGGAATAATCAGTGACAGGTGCACGGCTGATGGGAAATGTAGTGCGGGAAGGAAACTAGTACTCTGGTGATGGGGCCCTCTGGTGGCCCGAAGAGAGAGTAACAGGAGCGCTCTCCTTGACAATATCCCTGGCCTGTTCTGCGACAGTCAGACAGTATTATACAGCATAGAATGCGCGAAAAGAGCGCTCCCTCATATAATCACTAAAGGCTGTCACTCACTTCAGTTCATTGCGATCTCACGCATTCCGTTAATAAGCTCTCTACACAGCTATTTGTTATAATGAGAAGATTCCCGAGCTTGCAGAACTCAGTACTTGACAAAAACTTGGCATTTTGAGAGATGAGTGGATTCTAACTTAAACACTTCTGATTGGCCATTGCATTCAAGAAATCAACATATGTCTGTGATTGGCTACATTGTTCAATGCTGCAAATATGTTTCTGCAATATCAGATGGGACCCCCTGATTCCCCGGGGCCCTAAGCGGCCACTTACCTCGCTTATTGGTTAAGTGTTAAATGATTCGTGTTAACTGTACATTTTCAGGCAGTTCAGACAGAACTGGAAATATAATTTAAATAACATTTCATGTTTAACATTATTTAACAAAACCGTATAAATCACGGTTTTGTTATATTACATGTTTTTTTTTTTACATCAAGACTTAAAAGAGATAGTTTACCCAACAATCTGATAACTGTTTGTAATCAAACTGTTGGTGGTTGCCATTGACTTCCATATTATTTTTTTCCATACTATATAGCACAGTATTATTTAGCACGGCTGTTTAGTTACCAACATTTATCAAAATATCATCTTTTGTGTTCAGCAGAAGAAAGAAACTCATACAGGTTTGGAAAAACTTCGGGGTGAGCAAACGATGACAGTTTTCATTTTTTTGGGGGGAAATGTTAAAATGTTTATGATCTATAGAAAACGGTGCTTTTTCGTTTTGGATATATTTAGTCATCATATTGCCATCATTAGCTTTAAAAAAAATGCTCCTGCGGCATGAAATTAATTTTTAAATGTACAAATATTCATGTAATCATTCAATTAATTCATAAATGCTGCATGTATAATAATTACAAAATAATGCTGTTTTAAATAGCTTTAGATGGGAAGCATTGCTAATCGCTTTTATAAACTACTAGGCTATTTACACATGTTAGATGTAAAGGCGGTTTCATGTGCTCTCAATACCGTGCTATATGCTAATGGCCTTGCTATGGGGGCCGTTCACATACAACTCGTTCTTGCAACGCTGAGGAATGAAGAAAGCTCAGTCTCGAGGCGCATTTATAGTGTTTAACTCAATAGTACTGTCCCATATTTAATAAAAATCTCAGTATAGTTCATGTTTACCTAGAAAAACCATTATAACGCAGCGCGATGAAACGCGTTCTGTGTGAATATTGCTCGGAATATCTGTGAAAATAAGTGCTGCAACCATGGGTAGCATATGTTGCAGGACTAACCCTCTAAAATAACGCAAATATAGTGCAGACACATCTTAAAATAAAACAGTTTAATTGGCAACATATCGGGCCGTTTCACTGTTTGTATCGCTCAGCTTCTCTTGTAGCAGAACAATGAGCACACACTGCAAACTTCAAGAGTGACATGCATCCCCCATGAAAAATAGGAGTAAATGTTTTTAGCTAAGAGTTTTCTCTTAAAACCTATTCACAAAACTGCTGAGACAAACTTTTACTAAGGAATATAGAGAAATCTTAGGCTAAGAGTAAGCGCGGGTTGACCTCGTTGCTATGGATGAAGTCATCTAGTGATGTGCTTACTATGCACACAGTGATTGGCTGAAAATCTCTGTCAGAGGTTTATTCATAGAAATATTGAAGAGGGCAATATTATGTTGCCATATTCAAATAAAAGTTTAAAAATAAAAATGTTTAATTGCCACATTCAATAAAGATTTTAAAATGCAGGCTAAGTGTCACTACTAAAACAAGTATGTGTTCAGCTAGTTGTCAGCCTCTTACATGTGTGCTTCTCAAAAACAATTAGTGTATATGCATATTAACAGCCTTTTAATTAACAGAGTAGAACAATCATGGCTGATAGTAAGGCATGTAAACGTAAAAGAAAACCAAACTGGACTCAAGCACAGCTGTTACTTCTTCTCTAACTGTTTAATGAAAACAAGGATATAATCAAAGTTAAATTTGTAGTTGGGGTAACCTCCAAAACCAAAGGCTATACCTTTTTAAAAGGTCATTATCATCAGATGTTTCTAAAATGTTTACGTTCAGAGGCAGATTTTAAAATACAGGCTTAGTGTCACTAATTAAACAATATAATATATGTATATGTTCAGCTAATTGTCAGCCTGTATGCTTCTCATAAAAAAAAAGGTGAATATGCATATAAAAAGCCTAATAGATGCAAATCAATTTCTAACCTTTATATAATGTTTTTTCTGGATTTTTTTTGGTTGGTATTCTGTCTCTATACATTAAAATAAACCTACCATAAAAATTACAGACCTTTAATTTTTTTGTAAGTGGGCAAACTAACAAAATCAGCGGGGGATCGAATAAATATTTCCCCCACTGTAGCTATTGTGCCCACTGTAGCTATTGTGTCAATGGTGTTAGGACATTATTTCATGGTCCTTTTGTTCTTCCTCCATCAGGCTTTTCTGGATGCTCTTCAGAATCAAGCGGAGGCCAGCAGCTCCATCATCGGTCAGTTCGGTGTGGGCTTTTACTCTGCCTTCATGTTGGCTGATAAAGTGGACGTTTATTCTCAGTCAGCAGAACCAGGCGCTCCTGGATACAAGTGGTCCTCAGACGGGTGAGAAAATTGAGAAGAGAGATGGATTTAATAACAAAAGAGAGCCAGACAGACAAAAATAATGTGCCTTTTTATTAGGGCTCCTCGATTATGGTAGAAATCATGATTAATTTGGTCAATATTATAATCATGATTATATTAATAATCATTGGAAGCCAAAATCGAAATCAAAACTAAACTTTGATGAATTGTGCAGCCCTACTTTTTATTAACATTAGCAGTCAGAAAGTAAGTGGAGATCTCAGCTTTTGTCATATTTGTGGCCATAAAACTATTTGGACATCTAAGGTTAAGTCAAAGCAAACATTTGTCAACACGATTCACATTTTTGTGTTTTACTCACTTGGTTTTGTGTGTCTGCAGCTCTGGAGTGTTTGAGATCGCAGAAGCTTCAGGTGTGCGTCAGGGAACCAAGATGGTGCTCCACTTTAAAGACGGCTGCAAAGAGTTTTCATCAGAAGACCGAGTCAAAGGTTTGCAACATTAAAACCACGTACAACCCTTAAAGGGGTCATCGGATGCCCCTTTTCCACAAGTTGATATGATTCTTTAGGGTCTTAATGAAAAGTCTATAACACACTTTAGTTAAAATTTCTCAATGGTAGTGCAAAAAACACCTTTTTTACCCTTTCAAAAACAGCTCTTTTCAGATCAAGCCGTTTTGTATCATTTTCCTTTAAATGTTAATGAGCTCTGCTGACTTTGCCCCTCTCTTCCTAGCTGCTCTCAGAGAGACTGTTTACTTTAGCCGCATTCATCGTGAAACTGGCTAATTAGCACATTATTAGGAAAGGCGTTTTGCAAAGATTCATAAAAAACAACAACAACCTTATACTCACTTCTTCTGTAGGTGAAGCTGGATCACGAATGATTCGCGCGAACATAGACGCATTTATGTAGATCGGGGGTGCATGTACGGCACTTGCGGCTCGGATGTCGGGAGTAAATGACGACTGCTGTTTATTATTACATCCAACAACTGAACACCTCAATCGCTAGGAGTAACTCTTGTCTACATCTGCTCCGGCGGTGAAACAATGGCGGACTGATGACAGCTCACTCAGGGTGGGTCTGAGGTAAGACACCAGTCCAGTCTGTGAAATCAAACTATCGTGGGAGGGGGCCTGTTTTTGTGACGTTACACAGACAGGCATCTGAGATCGGCTAGATTTGAGAAAGGGTTAAAGATTTTAGTAGATTAAAAAAAAAAACACTGGGTGGATTTTTATCATTATAGGGTGGTTGGTACACACACTGCCAACACACATTTAAATTCAAACAACTTGTAAAAATGCATGTAGCATCATATGACCCCTTTAAAAATCTCCTTTCTTTGTCAACTTTGTCATCTTTATCTGTTTTCTCTCTCTCTGCAGGCGCTGTGTATGATGGAGCCCAAAGACATCAGCGAGTGGCAGCACGAGGAGTTTTATCGTTATGTGGTTCAAGGTCACAATAAACCCCGCTACACACTGCACTACCGCGCAGACGCACCGCTCAACATCCGCAGCATCTTCTACGTGCCGGAGATGGTGAGTGTCAGACAACGGCTGAATCAGACAAATACACAATGACTGACACAATAGTATAACTTACAGTCGCTGAACCCCTATGACTTACAATTTTTAACCTTTCAATAAATATAATAAATAGGACTACACGATCAATCGAAATTAAACTGCAATCGCAATTAGGCAAAAGCTGCGATTTTTCATGCGCAGCTTGTCAGTGAAGCACTGTTCTGTGATCAGCAGTAAACCTCCATCCAAAGGCCAGAGGGCGCTCTCGCACTGAAACTCCAATATGCCCATCAGAACACAGGTAATGCTGTCTGCAGGAAATCCATATAGCCGTAGCTGAATAACCAGAAGATTGCACTGAGTTCTTATTATTATATTTTCATTATAATAAAGTATATTTATAATGCAATGCTAATCAACATAGCCTTTATCACTGTATAGAATATGTTGCGTGCCTTATTCTGTGTAAGAAGCCACATCATCTCACAGAAGGATTTATTTCAAACACTCGACTGACGTTATGAAGTAAGTTTTGAGTGAAACATGTTATTAAATGTTGTCTTTTTGGGACCAAGAGGTTCATAAATGCTTCTCATTTTTGGAAAGATGTTTGACGCATAATTATTTTTTTTAAATGCACTTTATAAGCGTCTCAAATTCGCCGTGCTTTCAGATGGAGCAGCATTTACTACTGATCACAGAGCCATACTTCACTGACAAATTGCGCATAACGGCTTCATAATCCCGCTAAACCAGACGATTTAATAGCGATTTCGACCCGATTTCGATTAATCTATTAACCTAGTTGAGAGACACATTCAAATTTATCATCTTAACATGTTAAATCTGTGCGTTTTAACACATCCTAAAGAAACATGGTGAAAACTGATGCCTTGTATGTCTACACATACAAAAGAAATGCATTCAAAATTGCTGCGTTAATGCAGACAAACACTGCTTTGGGCCCTGTCCACCTTTCTTATTAATAGTTGCTTAATGTCGCTAGATGATATAGCGCAATAATTAGCATATTCATGGAACCATCACATCATATGAGCCATTTATTTCATTTTCATCAGCTGACCAGTCTGTATGTTGTTAAAGGCAGTGTAAAAATGTTTGTTACACTGGTTGAAAGTCTCTTCACATCCCGATAGCAATTACTAATATCATCTCTATGGCACTAATCTGACTAAGGTCAGAGTCACCTAAGGGAAACCTGCAGACATGAAAACATGACTATCACAAACCTATCCCCAGGCTGCCTTACATATTTTACTTAATATGTATAAAATAACAAGAATTTTACTTCTGTTTTTATGAACGAACACAGCTGTCAGTATTCCAGCAAAACCACTGAGCACAGCTACAAATGAAATCAGGACTGGTGTCCTCCAAGAATGAAATGTTTTACCTGCAAAACAAAACAGTAATTAAGCACATTGTGTACATACAGTTGCTTTACAGTGCAGTTGTAAGTTGATTAAAGTATATGTTATGTTCAGCTGTAAATGGTACATACACAGTAAAATGTACACTGCATCAGAAATACCATGAGACAGTTACAGAAACAAAAATGTCAGTACGTACTTGGTCACAATCTGTGTCTCCAGCATGTGATGTCTCAGTTTGACTCTGCAGTGAATCTTGTCACTGTGATGTATAGTGACAGTGTGTTTCACACTGAATCTATCTGCATTTCTGTGTGTCTCTGTAGTTTCTGAACTCAAACTGACTCCTTCACTGTTCAGTCACTCAAGAACAGGCTCAGGATACCAAACTTCAGATTCACACTGTAGACAAAGCTACGGTGACCGAGAAGTGCAAAGCAAATCACAATTCTGAAAACAAAATAACAAATTACAAACGCAAATTCAAGTCTAAAAAACAAAATAACAATTCAGAAAGCACAATGACAAATCCAAAAACAAATTAACAAGTCAGAAAACACAACGACAAATCAGACAAACCGGAAGAGGTAGGTATAGTTTGAGACAGCGCCATTGGTTTGGGATTACTCACCGCTGACTGGACAAGACATCTGTCAATACAGATGTATACAGTGTATACAGAGAAGAACCAGCCGAAGAACAACAGAGTCGCGGTAGAAAGTTCAAGATGGTATTACAGTAGCTCAGTTTAAATGTATTGTATGATTTGCCCTTACTATGGAATAAAAAATACTTGGTGTTTATTTACATTTAGTTAAAAGTGGCTGCAAAACTTCAGCTCCAGTGTTGCAGATGGATAAGGGCGTGCCATTGGCTTTTTGACGCGATCGACCCGGATTCGATCCCGCCTTTTGCCGAACTTTTTTTTCCTCCCTTTTCAAATCTCGTATCACATCGTAAAGGCATTTATTTTCAATAAAAATTAAGGAAATAATCAAAAAGTTTAAAATAAAGTATCGGGTAGGGTTAGGGTTAGGGTAGGTGTAGGGAGGGCTTTATTGTACCAATAAGGTGGCATCCATTTAATCATTTAAATTATAATTTACACTCAATACGTTATTATTGTGTACTGTTTTATAATGTACTACAATATTGAGGTGCATATAATTGCCACTATTTGCAACAAGTATATACATGATAGTAGAAATCCTGCTATTTTAACATAGTGTAAATAGGTATTTGCACTTAGTGTAAATAGCATATTGCTAAAAATACTGCTATTTTCACTTAGTGTAAATAGAATCCATTGCTAATACGAGATTTGAAAAGGGAGGGAAAAAAAGTTTGGCAAAAGGTGGGATCGAACCCGGGTCGATCGCGTCAAAAAGCCAACGACTAGTGCTTATTCATCTGTGCCACTGGAGCTGATGATTTACAGCCACTTTTAACTAAATGTAAATAGACACCCCGTATTTTTTATTCCATAGTAAGGGCAATTCATACAATACATTTAAACTGAGCTACTTTAATACCATCTCCGAACTTTCTACCATGACTTTGCTGTTCTTCGGCTGGTTCTTCCCTGTATACGTTGATTGACAGATGTCTCGTCCAGTCAGCGGTGAGTAATCCCAAACCAATGGCGCTGTCTCAAACTATACCTACCTCTTCCGGTTTGTCTGATTTGTCGTTGTGTTTTCTGACTTGTTAATTTTTTTTTTTTTTGAATTTGTCATTGTGTTTTCTGATTTTTTATAATGTTTTCTGAATTGTTGTTGTGCTTTCTGAATTGTTATTTTGTTTTTTAGACTTGCATTTGCGTTTGTAATTTGTTATTTTGTTTTCAGAATTGTGATTTGCTTTGCACTTCTCGGCCACCATACGAAGCCCTCCTGAATCATCAAATCCATCTACAGTGATCACTGGAGGATGTCCTACAGCTACAGATGAAGATGAAGAACATTTATTGAGTGAACATGTTTTATCTTGCTATAAACATGTTTATTCTGATGACAAGATAAACCAATAAAACATCATAATATAGCAACATAAATGCAAAGAGAAATGTTAGCTTTCATTGGTTCACTCATGTTCAACCCAGACATTACCAGTGGTTTCATCATACCAGGATTTAGACTTAATTAAACACTTAAAAAGACACTTAAAAAGTTTGAGTGATGCTTTTCCTCTCTGTAGTTCTTGATTAATTAGTTTTGTTCTGTAGGACTGAATATGCTCTGTGTTTCTGTCTTCATGATCCTCACAGAGATGCACTAGTGAGTCTTAGATCAAGTCTAAACCACTCCACTCTCAACGTCGCCGCCATCTTGCAGTACTATAGCCTTTGACGTCACGGGGTTGGTTGTCTTGCCATTCACATTCAATATTATCACAGTTGTGCTTGTTAGACAATGTGAGGCGCGTCAAGTTTATTTGAGTTGTACAGAGTCCTGGACATGACAGGAAAAAGTGACCACAGTTTAAGGTTTCATTCTCATGACTTAATTTGTTACCTCCTTTTAGTTAAATTGTTTCCAGAATTGTTCCTTACTTTTAAATTAACGAGGGAACTAATGAATGAACTGTGGTCATGAATTAATAAGTTGAAGGAATGGCCTAGAAACAAATGATTAATAGGCCTATAGATCTATTTTTTCTGATATCTATTTTTTCTGCATGCTCCGTACAGCACATTTTACACGCCAGTAATTCAGTTTCACTTTTCCCAGCAATGCAACATCCAATATGAATGTCTTTCTTCTGCAGAATATATAATTAGCTTTTCAGAGCATTTACAAACTCTGTCAGCTGCTTTGGAATATTGTAAGAAAATGAGATAAGAAATGGGCTCTGTCCTGCTGGTGTCCCACAGCCTTCTCACAGTGCAGAGCGGGATTATCTTTGTGGGGAATTAAACTGGACTACATTTCTATTGCTCTTCCACGTTTCTGGTCTGTATTGGACTTTGTAGGCCTATTGTTTTTATTTTAATGCACTTTTAAAGTGTGAATCACGTTAAGCATACACTCTAAAAAATGCTGGGTTGTTTCAACCCAATGTTGGGTCAAATATGGACTAACCCAACTGTTGGGTTAAAAAGCTAATTTAAAAAATGGAACCAAATTTTTAACCCAAAAGTTGGGTTAATCCATATTTGACCCAACATTGGGTTGAAAAAACCCAGAATTTTTTAGAGTTATTTGTTCATATATTTACATTATATTAGTTTATTTCTTTACACACTATTCCAATACTATGAGTTTTTAATTTAAACAGGAAATATTTAGTATACACTCTTCATACATTACTTGGACAGTTACCGAGGGTCGTCACTCGCCAAAAGGACAAAAAAGTTTAATAGATGTTGATTATGATAGCCAACTTCTAGACCTTTAAAGAGCGTATCCATTACTTATGTGGTCTGCGTATGTCATTGACCCTATCACACCACTGTTTCACCTCTCTAACACATTAGTTTTGACTTAGGGCCAATGAAACAGACTAATAACTGACCCACGTGTTGTTTTCTGTTTCTGTCAGACAGCTATTTCTGATTAGACTTGTGCCGGTATTCGGTAATGCGATATATCACGGTAATGAATATGCACGATATTGTTATCGTGGGCTCTTTTGAATGCATTTTAAGAATACTTTTCCCATCAACTGGTCAAAATGCACAACACGCTGTATGCTGTGTCACAGTCGATGAGTTCTACAGGTTTATAAAATACATTTAAAAGGTCTCATCTTTCTCTATTAGACTTGATCTCTTGTGATAAACTGCAGCAGAAACAACACGAGACACCTTTTCTAAGAAACATTTTTTTTCCCTTATTCCACACATTTCTATGTAAAACAGCAAGGTTTGCACTTGACTGTATTATTACTATTGCACAGCTCTCTGGAGAAAAAAAAGATTGGTTTCTTGATGAATTGTTCAATTGTAAATATCTCTTTATTCAACACAACATTATATAACAGACAGCTCATCCCGAAAGCTTATAGTTTTACATACATATTCTGTTCTGCAGTTTCTACAAAAAAGTTCTACATCGATATCATAATGACTTGTTTATTTGGTGAGTAGACATGTACAATGAGCCTGTCATTTCAAAATAACTGTATAAATAACTTACTGTACATTATTCCTTGCATAATTATCATGCGTTCATCCCTCTTTATTTTACACACGAACACACACTTCATCTCTTTAAAACGCAGCTCTTCAAAAGGAGTAAATCATCAATTGTTTATTAAAACCATTAATAATCAGCAGCGGCAAACGAATGAACTTTATCTGAATGACATGTATGCTAAAAGAAAAATATGAAAAGAGAAAACGTATTATTATCATCAGAATCTCACAAAATGACGTGTTGACATTCATGTGTTTTGCCTCAGAGTACTTGCTTACACACACACACACACACACACACTTGCCAAATACATTTCGAGTACCACAATTCTGTTCTGGTATAGGCAAAAGCTTGTTCACCGGAGGACTGCACGAACAATAAACTATCACACATCCACAAACAGATACAGATATCTATACATGTAAATTCAGGCAATGACATTTTGACATTTTGATGCTGACATGTTTTACCATGATTTAAAAAAATCCTGTTTCACAATTGTCTTGAGTGTCTGAATAATTTCTGCTGCAGTGAGAGTTCGTAAGACAATTATAAAAAGTCATTACTGGCTTAGTTTTACGGGGGGGTTTTTGTTATCACTGACTGAACAACCTAAATGATGACTCAAATAAGTCACCATTTTTCATTCAAATTGTTGATAACTCAAAATGTGACATTTTCACTTTTGGACCTTATTATATGAAAATTGCGATAGTAATGTTTTTATAGTGTCTTTATAGAACATAAGTAAAAATTACAAATGTAAATGAAGAGAAAAAAGAATATATGCATTTTTATTTATATGCGTTTTTAAAGGTTTAGGATTGTATCCAGTTAAAATGATCAACTTTAAAATGATCATAAATGAGCTCAATTATAAATGTGGGAAAATAAACAGACCTACTTTAAATTAAAACCTTTCAGATCTGTAATATTTTAATAACGATAACTGCACTTTTACTTAACTTTTTTTTTGCACTTGCACTTTTATTATCTCATTGTCCTTCATATGATTAAACAGTGTGTGTTAATTTGATATTTGGTGAAATATTTCACTGTCATTAACCAGGAAAAGACATACAGAAACACACTGTCACACCATATGGGATAAGTTTTCACATGGGCAGCTGCTGTTTACTGACACAGACTGAAAAATACTTTAATTTTAAATATGAAATACTATCTAAAGCACAGGCTCTACATACAAATCCTGATTATTGCAGTTACGCATTTGTTTTATGGTAAATCCATAGTTCACATACATTTCCTGCAGCTATTGTTTAAACATACGTCAGTGTGGTTTTATCGTGTTCATGTGTTTTCTCAACAGCTGTAACAAAAATATGATGATACAGAGTTTTTTTGAAGAGAGAATAACAAAAAAAAATATATTCTATATCCAGAAGGTTCTGAAGTTGTTTAGTTTGAAACCAACATATTCAGAACATAACTGTTAGTCCCCTTCAGTCCTTGGAATTTACATTTTATAAACACAATAAATGTTATACTTTATCTTTACACCTAAAGTTTGACTTCTGTTATGACGCAGCTATCATTATTCCAGCAAACACACTGAGCACATTTGCACCTGAAATCAGGACGACTGATGTCCTCCAAACTTTTACCTACAAAACAAAGTACAGACTCTCATATTGAGCACATATAAAAATATTTATAAAAGAGCTGAATGAAAGATGTCACAGTACTGCATTTACATCAGTCATTACACTTTCAGAGATTTGCAAGCTCTAACAGAGGGAATGATTATCACTGAATAACTTCAGAAGATTTAGACTATACAGAACTTGCATGTAGTTGCATGAACTATTATTATGACACTTACTTAGTCCTTGTAATGACGCGAACACTCAGAGATGAGGGAGAGTAGGATCTAAATACAGTATTTATTACACAAACTGTAATCCAAGAAACACAAGTGCAGAATCAGAATTAGCTTTATTCGCCAGGTGTGCGCAAACACACGAGGAATTTGCTGTGTTTTTTTTTAAGGTGCTCCTGGTACATACATACATGCATACATACATACACATCTGACAGGAGAACAGAAAAAAAAACATTTAAAATAGTAAAACTTAATAAATAATGCGTATGAATCTGGAACAGTAGATTTATGTACAGATTTGTGCATTATTATTATTTAGATCTGTATAAATAAAGAGATATGCATATGTATTTGCTGAAAACACCAACAACACATCCAACAATGGACAAGACCGACAAAGACCACAGGAACACTGGAGTTTAAATACACAAGAGCTAACAAGACACTCCTGGAAACAATCAGGGAACTAAAAGGACTACAAACAGAACAGGAAACATGAACAAAATGGCAGAATTCAACCTAAAGGTCCAAATATCAAAAACACAAGGTACACAAAACCGGGTAAATGTAACAGTCCTTGTAGGAGCTTGGCAGTAAAAATCTATTTTGCCTCGAACAGAGAGGCGCAGACATAATGATAACATGACAACAAGAAATTAAAACAGGGTTGGAAAGACACAATTCAATGAAATACAAAATCAGTGAGAAATCAAATTGAAAATGAAGAACATTCATCAACAAACAGCAAACACTATTAAAGAAGGAACAGTATAACTGTATCTTCATGATGCTCTTCATTCATTTTCTGCTCCAGATCAAAACATTATTCATGTTGCAGTAAAGCATCGATCTTGTAAAGAAATTCATACAGGCATTATGTATATTCTTGTATAAAGTCATTTAAGCAGAAGTCTTTAAATCAAAATATTTTAGATCACAGTAAACATAAAATACACCTTGTGTGTCCAATTGTTGCTGGATGGTTAAATAATATTTAAGTTGGCTGGAAAAAGCCAACTTACTGAAATACTATTTAAACTTCTTCTTCTTCTTCTGTTGACTGTAAGTCCTCCTAGAGCTTTAATTCTACAATCACCAAACTCAGCTCAGATCTTCAGACTGATCAGAAGTTAGTTGCTATCTTTCCTAACTGATCGGACTTGAAGATTGAAAACTGAAGATTAAAAATCATAAAAATCCACAGACTTACTTGACAATGTCTCAATGAGCCAGACTATCTAAACTCCAACTGTCAAACTGTCAAACATCTGTTTTCTAATAGACTGTATTGCCTTCATAACATTCAAACTTTAAGTTTTTTTAACTATTTCAAAAAATGAAAACATCAAACTTTGTTCAACTTAAAAAAAAACTTTTGGGCCATGCCCTTCTCAAGCCAACTACAAAGTTTGTCTCGAACTCTTACGATTCTAGTTATTGCGTTACCCTTTTAGTTGTGTTTTCTTTATTTCAATTTGATCATGTAAGTCACTGATCTTATTAGTAATACATCACAGATATCAGTTGATGTGGTTTACATTCCTATCATACCCAACTACCAAATGTATAGAGTTTCCACTTAGAGAACCTGTCTATGTAAGCAGTACCGATATGAGAGCTGGACCTCCACAGCATTAACAAAAGATCGAGCCTTTCTCACTATCCACAAACACACCGACCCTCTGGGATCCCACCCTCAGAGAAAAAAGAGGAAGCAAAAGAATCACGAGCTTGATACACCGCATCCTCTCCGTCGCCACAATCCAGTACCATTCGCAGGACTCAGACTGATCCCTCCTTTCCTGTTTTAACAGATTCTCTGGCACTCCTAAATGCCCACTCAGTTTGTCGCGTTCACCTGAACCTCAAATGGTAGAAACACCCGGAGGAGAATCCCCTCCTTCCCAAGAACACCAATCCTTATTAAATGGTCTTCTCCATCCGCTCCATTTGTTTGCTCGTCTTTCCACACCATACTCGCACTTGAAGTTTCCCCATTCACGGTCTGACCTTAAGAACTGTATGAGCCGTATCATCATCCAAATCACATTCACGGTGGAAATATTGGAAATTCATATGCGTTTACAGATGATTACTAATCGATGAAAAAACCAATAATTAAGACAAATGCTTTTATTTTTTATATGAATCATGAGAACTTTACAGATAACAAAATAAGCTACCCCATTTTGTAAATAAATTTAATATTTAATTAAAGCAATAATGGTTTCATAATTTCAACTCTACTGCTGTAACTAAAACTGTTATTCTGATTGCTCCTGTTCATTTTCATTTTTTCAAATAATTTGTCTTGCTTTATTTTAGTTATGAATGTACAATAAATAATTATAGAAATAATTAATATATAAATTAATTATGCTATAAAATATGCCTTATTAAAATAATATTGTATGCCCTTTTACACTCCCCCGAGTGCTGTTCTTAAATGGGCTGAGAACTAAAACACGAAGTATGAGTTAAAAGGCGTCACGAACAGAAGTTCCTCTTTAGATCAATAAAGTTCTGTTTTATCCACCACTTGAAGACAAACAAAATCCAAGAAGATTTACACAGTTTATATATCTTGTAATACAATTTAATTAATTTAATACATATATGAATGCACAGCATATTCATTCATTGTTTGCTAAATAATTTTAAGTATGAATGTTAATATTTTCATTAAGGCCATATAAACAAATTTACCTTTAGGTATATTGTCTTCAAGACTTTCTAAAGTTGTTTCCGCGTTCAAAGAAAAATTATGACAAAGATGCGTAAACATCAAATTCCCTCATTTATCACCTGACAAACAGTTAGGTCATTTAGTTGGTTTACTAGCTGTGTGTTGAAGGCCACACGAGTTCACATCCGGAGCCATGTTCTGATGCTGGTTTAGCTGACTACAGGTACGTTTCAGTTTAGTTTGTGTGCCAGACAATCTAATATTTAGCACCATGACAGTAGTTTGGCCTTCATCGGTGTTCATCGCTCCACAGCTAACCTGCTATGGGGCAGGTTATGTTCTGGTTTAGAGAGCTCAAATCGAAATTTGACCAATCAGCTTTGAGAAAAGTGACACATCTGTGACACAAAATAACTCCTCCAGTTTCTCTTGCTCCAAAGTAAATGACACTACATAGTAAAACATATTTAAAGATCGTCTGGCTTTTAGTAATGATTATTTATTGTAATTATTTTATAATTATTTACATAATCTTTATCCCTTAATTCCTTTTAGCCATTTAAGTCTTTAATATGAGCTTTTACTTTTTAAATCAATACTAAATCGATACAGATAATACGTAATATAAACAAGTTTTAGAATCAATAGATAAAGCTTTAAACATGACTACATATGAGCTTATGTCTGGGTCTCTTTATACCTATATTTATTATCAGTTACATAACCTATAATACACTTCCAACTATCACTGATATGGCAAGAGTTTTTTCTTTCAAGTTGTCTCCTTTCTGGACAGCTCTTTCTCTTACTGTGTAATGTTTTTAAATTCCTTTATATTTTTTCATCCTTTCAATCTTGGGCGTAAATCGCGCAGACTCCCTCAAGATAAATATCAGAGTTTCAAGGCATGTGATTGGCTGTTCATTACTGATGTCACACTTTCATGTGCACGTGCTCCACAAACTCAGGATCAAAGCCTGAGTTGACAGAGAAAGTTGATGGTCAGCTTCATGGTACCAACAAAGCCAGATTGGATTGGTTTGGTTTGGTTTTGTCAACTCAAAACTAATTCTGTAACCCTGAGTTTGTTCAGCACCATCATGATACAAGAACCTGCGCAGGATCAGGATTAGGTTCTGTTTTGTGTTTTTGTGCATGTTTCCTTAGTTCTAGTTTTCCTGCCTGTGTTAATTACTGTGTTTGTTGCCTTGGTTACTCATTTAGTTACACCTGTCCCATGTAATGCCCTCGTGTATTTGTAGCCTTGGTTTTGGTTCATTATCTTCTCGTTTTTAAGTTGGTTGTTCAGTGCTCTGTTTCTTTTGTGTTATTTTTCATTAAACAATACTGCTTGCGCTTAGATCCAGCTCTATATTGTCTTTTTTGCAACCAGCCATGACAGACCTGAATAAATATACATTATATACACAACTGGTGACCATTTACCAGACCAAAGATATACACAAGATAAATGAATGCACACATAACTGTGTTTTATGCCTGACAACAGACTTTAAATGAATAATGAGTTAATAACATAATAAAGACAGATTCACCATGTTGTATTCTCCTCTTCTCATCCTGTAGATGATTGTGTTCATCCTCTAGTCGATCGTGTGCTGAAGAAAATTCAGAATAAAGACGAGAGAAAACAGAATTCAGACAACAAATACAAATATAATTTGTGATTCAGGAACAATAACTACAAGTCACAGTATCTAAGATATACACAAGATAAATGAATGCACACATAACTGTGTTTTATGCCTGAAAACAGACTTTAAATGAATACTGAATTAAATTATTCAATAAAGACAGATTCACCCTGTTGTAGTCCTCTCTTCTCCGCACCAGATCCTCTCTTCTCCTTCTCTAGTCGATCGTCTGCTGATCAAAAATTCAGATAAGATGAAGAAAACAGAAGTCAGACAACCAATACAAAGTATATGTTTGATTCAGGAACACTAACTACTAGATCACAGGATCTAAGGATATACACAAAAGTATCTTACAACACTCACACAGTGTGTGTTTATTAAATATTTGTGTGGAAACAACTTGCAAGAATCTGATTTGACATATTGGTCACACTTTAGTTTGGGGACCAATTCTCACTATTAACTAACTTCTTACTACAACTTTGCCCTCACATAGAACAAATTTTTTCTGCTTATTAATATTAAGGTTAGTTTGTTAAGTTTAGTGTATGGGGTGGATACGGGATGTAAAATATGTGATGCAGGAATAAGCATTAAAAAATCTGCTTTATAATACTAAATAAACAGCCAATATGCTAGTAATAACCATGCTAATAAACAGCTAGTTAATAGTGAGAATTGGTCTCTAAAGAGTTGCCAAATTATTTAATAAAGACAAATTCAAAAAATGGTGTTTCCTCAACATCATGTTTCGCAGATGAGATGGTTTATCAAAACAAAAATGTGTCAAAAAACAAAATTCTGTTTTTGCATTTTTGTAACATAATAACATTTTTTCATAACACATTATATTATTTTCAGTGTAGTCGCAGAGCTTGAGTGTGTTAAAACTGCAAATGAAAATTCATCCTGTTCAACCAAGGAAACCAGCCAACAAGAGCATTCATATGAAGTCATTCAATATTGTTTAAAGTTTTCGTCATAGATTGATATTAAACAAAATACACTCAAAATAATTTGAGATGTGACATGTGAAAATTAAAACCTGCAATATGAAGGCAGTGAACTTCATTGACAACTTCAATCTTTCCTGAACTCATAGATAACTGTTTACACCGGATGGCCTCCACCCAAACAAACTAGGTGCAAGAGTGCTGAAGAACAACATCTAAGTCTCCCTCCATCATCCTTCAGCAGTGTGTGCCAGTCCACTCAACCGGAATGACACACACACACCTGGACAGAGTAGTACCAAGACTTATAGATCTACACGGTTTTCACTCCTATCAACTATGACTGGGAGAACTGCAATGTGGCAATATGGCGGAATCGTTCCGCCTTCTGAATAAGAGCCAACCTTCTTGATAAAGTCCTCTGTCACTGCACCGTTATCAGCTCCTGGGTTTTTCCCATAGAAACCTGAGACGCACGGCTTATGACTGCACATGTGCAATGGCAGGTCTAGACTGAAAAATAAGCCTTTTTCACACTATCTTTGCATGATCGAGTCAGTTAGAAATACCAAGGGTTCACTCAAAACAAGGGGAGTCTGCTTTTAGCTATTATGCCACCCACAGCTGGAATCAGCTTCTAGAAGAGATCAGATGTGCTAAAACACTAGCTATATTTAAATCTACACCCAAATCTGTTTAGCTGTGCATTTACTGAAAGAGCACTGTGCAATGTCCGAACTGATCGCACTATATTTTATGTATAATCATTTTCTATTCTAACGATTCTCAATCAAATTTTAAATCTTTTTAAAATTGTAATCCTTGCTTTTATTGATGTGATTTTTTATGATTATTTTAATTCCTTTTTATGTAAATGACTTTGAATTACCTTTTGTGTATGAAATGTGCTATATAAATTAACTTGCCTTGAAAATTATTGTCATACTGACGTATTACATCAAATATATAAAATATTAAGAAAACAAGCATTTTACCTCTGTTTTTACGAGCAAACACAGCTATCAGTATTGCAGCAATCACACTGATCACGACTACAACTGAAATCAGGATGACTGATGTCCTCCAAGAATTAAACATATTACCTGTAAAATAAAACAGTAGTTAAGTGCATTGAGTAAATCAAATGTATTTTGGCGAGATGATTAAAAATATATATATAATGTGGTACATACACAGTAAAATATTTTACCCTTACATAATGTAATGGACTAAGCTGATAATCATTCAATCTTTTCACTGAATCAAAAATACCATGAGAACATGACAAACAAGTACAGGAACAAGAGTGTCAGTACTTACTTGAGCTGATAATCAGTGCCTCCAGCGTGTGATGTCTCAGTTTGACTCTGCAGTGAATCTCGCTGTCTCTCTCATATACAGTGATAGTGTGTTTCACACTGAATCCATCTGTGTTTCTGTGTGTGTCTGTAGTTTCTGAACTCAAACTGACTCCTTCACTGTTCAGCCACTCAAGAACAGGCTCAGGGTTCCAGCCTTCAGATTGACACTGTAGATGAAGCCCTCCTGAATCATCAAACCCATCTACAGTGATCACTGGAGGATGTCCTACAGCTACAGATGAAGAACATTCTGTTGTTATTCTGGCTTTTTTTTAAAGTTAGTTAGATGTTAAGCCTGGAATACATTACACGACTATTGTCCTGATTTTTCATAGGTTTGATATTTTCAGCTGATTTTAGATCACGTTTTGTTTTCATTTGTCAAGTGTCTCCTAGGCACACATTTCTCCATGAGTTTGTTGTGATCCTCAGTTGTGTAGTGTATGATGGCCAGTTTTCCTTTGTGACTATTCACGAAGTCAGTAAATGTATGATGCCTACTGTTTTAAAATCTGTTCAGATTTTAAAAGTTATGTAGTATATTCCAGCTATTAGTTTCCAATGGTTTACTCACCTTCAACTTTAACATCAACAGTAGCATCATCATACCAGGATTTAGACTGAATAAAACACTTGTAACGTCCTTCATCAGAGACTCTGACTGTTGAGAGTTTGAGTGATGCATCGCCTCTCTGTAATTCTTGATGGATCAGTTTTGTTCTTCCTCTGTAGGACTGACTCTGGTCTATATTTTTGTCTACATGATCCTCATAAACATGCACTACTGAGTCTTTCAGATCAAGTCTAAACCACTCCACTCTCATGTCCACAACACTGATGTTGGATTTGACTGAACAGGGCAGAACCACATCTTCACCAGATACAGCAAGAACAGGATCAGAAGATCCAACTACTTCATACCGGTCTGTTACAAGAGAAAGAGAGCAGGTCTTATTAAAAGTGAACCTCCTATCAGTTGAACAGCCAACCTTCAAGGGCTACAGCGTTCCCATGTAAAACAGCAGCTGTCCTTCTCCACACAGCTCTGCATCCGAACATCTCTGCTTGAAAACACTGCTTGTGTGCATTTTTCTAAGGTAAGGTAACAGAGTTGAAGCAAGATTTATGGTCACACATTTTTATAAGAAAAAAAGTTATTTTTAAACAATTTAATGTTGTAGAATTAAGTAAATTAGTGTTTAGGGCTTTTATATATAAAATGAATGAAATATTACAAAAAGAAAAGTACAATAAAATATTTTCACGTACATGTTGATAGACAACACAAATCATGATTTTGAGCTATTTATGACACCTTTACCCAAATTATTATATTGTCATTGACTGTAACATCTTGTAATTCATAACAATAAGTAACAAAGTATTAAAATAATAAAAATATAACCATTTGAAAAAAGCAGAAAAAAATGACTTTGGACACCAAATGTACCTGCAATTATAGAATCACCCATGAACACATTTCAGCTCTTTACATGGCTGTGAATAATTACCTGATCTCGAATCTGTGATTCCAGTAATAATCAGCAGAGTCAAACAAATAAACTTCATTGCTGGAGGACACAGATGATAAAACATTATAAACTCGTGTGTTAACATGCAAGTGGCTCTGAATACTTGCACATTTACACTTAAGGAACGAATACATTTTACAAACACATCTACAATCAACTGGTTAAGTTAGTCCAGAGAAAGCAAGACACAAATGTACAACGTGTATCTACATGTAGCATTATTTGACTTTATTCTTTTTTAAGATTGATGGTTTAGTATCACTTAAAGACCTACCAAACCGGTTAAACTCATCTGAAGTCACACTCATGCTAGACACACTTCAGGTAAATGTGTTTCTCGACTTACCTTCAACTGAACGTTGCTGTGTTCACTTTCTGAATAAATTATTGATATGATTATATGGGTATTAACTAAATGTTGATACGACAGTTCGTAAAGATCGAAAGGAGAACACCCTCCTCAGTTTCACTTTCACAATCTACTCTTGACACTGCCCTAACTGCTGAAATCATTCTGTTTACAGAGGCTTTGTTTGATAGCAGGGCTTATAGCCTAAGTATATATAGAAATCGATTAAAGGTCGCAATAGTATGTATTATATTTATGTATTTGTTTGTTTGTTTTAGTTTAGTTGTTTTTTTAGCTTACAAAACTTCTAACTTAATCATTTTTCTTCAAGCCACATAATGTCATTTTTTTGCCTAATTATTAACATAATAAAAAACAGAATCTATATTTATGTAGGCTATAACATATTTTGCCATTATTTTGATGTAATTAATCAAACAAAAGATTGTATGGCTCTACCATACATTATATCTTCCAAGGTGAAAGTATCCGCAACCACATATTTTTCTATCACCCAATACTGTAGTGTTCTCCAAAAGCCATCCATCCATAATAAAAATATTTTACACAGGCATGTATCGAACTGCACGCAGACGTAATCAGTGAGCGTCAACAGGGTCCTTTCACTCACCGTACGCCGCAGTTTCCAGTCCTCTATAGGTTCAACTACAGCAGAAGCAGAAATGATCCGATCATTAGGTTTACTCAAATACTCTCTGAATGTCTCTCAGAGGGCTCATGTCAGGCTCTTATCATCCAGCAGAGGGGTCGCGACTTTCACTGGAGGTGCATGTTTAATGTGTTTATCATGGATGAGCTGTTAATAATATGATCAGTGAATCAAAGCACAGCAGCGTGATGAAATATTATAACAGGTGACGAATGGTTTTAATCAAATAAACGCAGACTTTTCGGTTAAAACATGTATTTGTCTCATTAACAAAATAAACAGGATTTGTGCAGAATAAGTCTGTTACTCAGCTGGACATGTTCAGTAATGTTATCAGTCAGTAAATAATCTGCATAGACAGTAGCAACTATCAAATCCAACCCCCTCTATATGGTTAATAAACTTCAGTGCTGTTTGATTCTGACTCGTTTTCTTCAGCAGCTGACACTAATGTCAGACAGCAGCTTCCTCACACCACATCTGCCAGACTCTGGAGCTCCAGCTGTGCTGCTGCTGGGGTCAGTGTGGCTCATCGCAGATACAGCACACAACAGGCTGAGAGCGCAGAGGAGGACACGCTCCACACAATCATCAGTGACACCGAGAACGTTCAAGGTAAACCAAAGCTTGGGGTCAGACAGATTTCTTTATTTATTTTTATTTGGTAAGAATTATTACTTTCTCTCACGAGGATGCGTTAAATTGATCAAAAGTGATAGGAAAGAAATTTATAATGGCAAAGATTTCCATTTAAAAAAAAATTCTATTCATCAAAGAATTCTAAAAAACAGCACCAATTGTTTTCAACATTGATAATAATCAGAATGTTTGTTGAGCAGCAAATCAGCATATTAGAATGATTTCTGGAGGATCATGTGACACTGAAGACTGGATAATGATGCTGAAAATACAGCTTTGATAACAGAAATAAATTACATTTACAATGTTTCAAATAGAAAAAGTTATTTTAAATTGTAATAATATTTCACAAAACTTAAAGCATATACTGCAATTTCAAATACCACTATAGTATATGTTTAAACTCTTGGTCTTTGTGCAAATAAGGATCTACTCCAAACACGAGTCGTTCCAAGCAGAGAGAAGAAACGCGGAATTGTGGCCAGATCGCCTTGTATTCTGAGAAAGAGGTGATAAATTAACACAAAAACCCCAGATGTAATGCTTGTCAGTTTAATTATTTATTTGAAGCATTCAAGTCTGTATGTCTACAGGACTCATCTATGATTAACCAGTACATTTTTCAGGCTGATTATTTGATTTCATCCGATTTGTCATCGTAAAGTTGTATTATGTATATAACTGCAATATATTGGCCACCCTGTAGATTTATTTGATCAAAAACTAATCAATAAGTACATATTTAATCAGCTTGATTTGGTTAAATATTTTCATTTGTCTTATTGGTTAAGTTTTTACACTAATAAATATAGCATTTAATTTTAAGGATTGGATTCTGATTTACAACTAGAAACCCACCCCAGAAATATCTATATAAATTATAATAATATAACGATGCATGAATGGAAGAAAAATCATATAACAGGGCTCCTACAGGGTTTGGAAAATTATGGAAAAAAAAAAGAAAGCAAAGTATGGAAAATATTTGTGTTTCCAGACTTTTGCCCCTATTTAGTTTTTTATAATAGAAAACTAAGAATTTAATGAAAATAAATGTACTGTACAAGAAGTGTGTTTTCATGGCAGCTGTTTAGTTATTCTTTAGTGATTGTCAAATACCACTGAATGAATTCAAAGTGCGCTTTTCATTATGCAGAATGCAGGTTATAATCATTAGAGCCCGACCGATATGGTTTTTTGGGGGCCGATACCGATATTAGGGAGTAAAATAAAGGCAGATACCGATATATCGGCCGATGTTCTTTTTGTGTAGGCTATTTTATAGTACAGTATAGTCAAAAGTTTTTTGGTCAAACTTTTGACTGGTACTATGTATAGAATACAGTATATAGCCTACATAAAAAGAATATATAGACATAAACACATTTTTTGCAATGATAACAAAAATGTAGTGATCAAACACTTATAATAACATGACAGAGATACGTAATAGAGGCAGGGCATTTAACAATAAACTTTACTATCCAAAATTAGTCTGACATCAGTGCACTTAACAGTAAACTTCACTTCACTTATTATAAATAACTTAAAAACACAAATAGAACAAAATATATATAACTTGAATGAGTAAAGCAGCTTATTATATAGCGCTTTTAACAATACAGATTGTGTCAAAGCAACGGAACAGATTAATTAGGAAAATAGTGTGTCAATATGCAAAAAAAAAAAAAAATAAGAAAATAAAAAGGGTAACGGTGTAGTGCAAGCAAGTACTGCAAACAGCAGGGGCAGGTTTATGCAGAAGCACAGCTTTTCAAAATGGAAACATCTTAAAATGACCAAATAAATTATAATATTATTAATATTAATATAATAAATTTTTCACAAATTCTGTGTTATGTTATTTTCTGGTGATCAAAATGAACATTACAGAACATGAGGATTAGTATTTTAAATAGTCTTTTGAGGTTAATATTCACAGACACTAGTCTCTAAGCGATTTGAGTAAGGTGTACGGCCCGTTTTTATTTAATCATCAAAAATAAGACAAATTCCATGAAATTCCGCATTATACATTAAATGAAAGTTTTATGAAGGTTCCGCGATTCCGTCTGCGTTTTCTGGGCCCCCATAGTGGAAATCACAGGGCCCTACTAATGTAGCAAACGAATATGATAAGCTTATTGTGAGAGTAAAAGACGGGGACATTGTTTATTTACTTTAGCATTGAGTCTCTCCAACTAGGTGACAACGTAGCGTTAAATCACTATTTAACAGACTCAAGCCACCACCGCATTGCTGTCTATTGGACTGCAGAAAGATACTAATTTTTCAATCTGCTACATTACTGACTGTACTGACAAACTATGCTGATACCGTGGACGCGACCTTTGATAATCATTTGACTTGTGCAGTACATAATAAAATAGGGCACAAGGCATCAGTGTACTTCGGCATTTGTCTTGGCGTGTCAGATGCATCCAGTGTAAGACAACATCACTGATTATAAGGGTTTCATTCTATTTCTTATAGATCCCGTGGTTCTATTGTATGTTGTCGCGCTCCGTGCCGCCGCGTCCAGTGTAGACACCCGTTAGGAAATGTGTGGTGACGATTTGAGAAGCATAAATTGTGGGCGCTAGCGGTTAGCCGGTGTAGTGCCGAAATTTGCACCATGCCAGATTATGCACCCCCTAGTATTGGTAGGTTTAGGAGTAGGTGTGTGGGAGCGGTTAGGATTAGGGGTGGGGTTGGGATTAGTCAATCGGGTAGTGACTTCAACGAGGGGGTGCATAATCTAGCAGGGGTGCAGATTTCGGCACAACACCGGCAAAACACCAGCATTGACTGAGTGGCCGCGATCAGCTCCGGTGGCCGTGGAGCCATAATGCGCCGCAGACGTGTGCGTTGAGGCGCAGATCAGCTCTAACACCACTGAATCTGCTGTTAAAAATTAACCATCCATCATATCATCATGCAAAACTAAGAATTATAGCCTCGTACACACCGGGACGATTATCGTGCACGCTTATCGCTGATGTTTTTCGACGCGTCTTTTGTGTTCATACCCAAGCGATTTTCGCTGGCGATGAGCCGAGACATTAGATAGCGCTTAATGAAAAACAGAAATACCCCGGTACACATAGAATCCTATTTGATCTGCAATTCCTCTCAATAACAACAAGATTTTTGTAGTCGCTGTCACGTTTGCCATAAAGCCCTTTGTGTTCAGACACCAATGAGACCAGCAGCTCTACATTCATCTTGCCTCGATGCTTCTTCGTCTACTTACTTCCTCTTCGTCGTTAGGTATCAAGTGTGCTCGGCAAGAACGTTTTGTTCTTGAGCGCCACCAAGTCGTGTTTTACTGTAAATTCAGCAGCTCCAGGCATGTGAACAAAAGCGCCAATCTCATTGGTCGGCCAGTTTTTAACGTGGCACGTCAAACCAAAAAAATTAGCCCAAGGCGTTTAAAAAAAATTGTTTTTACGCCTCGCGTAAACTTTGTTTAGTCACAAGGCGTTAAACGTCGGCAATAATCACGCGCGATATGAACAAGCCTTTAGAATCATTGTAATGTGACGATCAAATATAGGTGCAGGTGGATAATTTGAAGTAGCGGACTCGGGTGAAGTTTGAGCTCATCTGCGCATCTCTACACTACACTGACCTGGGTCGACAGTAGCAAACAATGGAGCGGGCTCTGTTGGACAAACTAAGTAATTACACTATTCAGAAGCATTTAATCTGCGTTATATGTTCTGTGAAAAAAATTTCATATCGGCGGCATATTCGCCGAAACCGATATATCTGCTACAGGCTCATATCGGCCGATAATATCGGATAAACGATATATTTGGTCGTGCTCTAATATTCATATTAGGTTTCTTCTCATTATATTCTTAGCACCGTATTACATAGATTCAAGGACCTTTGCAAAAATAAAAAATATACATGACTTATGTGCGCACAGAAACCAGAACGAACAACACAAATCCTTAGCTTTAGGACACACTGAGCCACCTATTGTGCCATCAGCCCATTTCACAGTGTTTTTTTGGCCTCCACAAAGTATGCGTTAAAGAGACCTAAGGCCTTAAAATATGGCATACTGCCCTAACGAAAGCCACATTTTGAACACTTTTTTTTACAGTACCAGTCTTTTTTATAGACTCTTTTTTTAATCAGCCCATTTCGTGTCATGCTCTCTCCGCTGCCACAAAGGATGTTCAATTGGACATTAGGCCTTTATATTAGATGTACTAGATCTCTGTTAATTCATATGCATCCATTCTCTCGTTTTATTCATAGTAAGATAGCAGTGATGCACAAAGGAAATCGGTTATATAAAACTAGAAATTGCAATACGTAACCATACAATAAATTCCCATGCACATGTGAAGAGTTTCTCAAGGGCACAAAAAAAGTTTCTTGTGTGCATGTAATGGTCTGTGATTATTTTTTATTTTAGGGGCTCTGTATGTTGTCACTTAGAGAAAATCAATGAAAAAACCTTGAGAAAATAGTGCGCACGCAAGAGAGCCTATTTCAGCCTAATTCAGACTATTCAGACTATTTACTTTAATAAATTTTAATGATAAACGATGAGAAACAGGTGAATAAAGACTGACAGTCAATGTTTAATGTTAAGAAATTATTATTTCAATACATGTAAAGCATTTTTGCTCGTTTATGTGGACCGTCCCAAGCATGGTTGCAATGTGTTCACTGTCAAACTCCAAAATCAGATTCTTTTTAATTCTTAAAAAATGCCATTATTTTATTTGAAATAAATAATTATTTTATTTTATTGACAAAATATTTTAGTTTGTCTTGTATATTTTTTAAATTCGATCAGATAACATTTTAAGCTGTTATATGGTCATGTTACAACGTGGCCCTCAGATGTACAATGTAACCCACCTCCGGGGCATGTTGCACTTTCACTTCCAATTTTGAGGTTAAATAAAGAAAAACTGTATGCACTGCAATTATGAAACAAAGCGACATATTTGTACTAGACAAGTGTAAAATTACTGTGGATAAAAAAAATATATACTCTGAACCCCATGTGGATTTACACAATTTGAGAAAGTCAAAAAGTGTTACTTTGTGCCCCCTCTCCCCTATATGGTTATTGTGATTTGACACAATTTCAAACAGGGGCCACGGGTACAACCTGCACCAGGGCCCCGCTACGGCCCTGCTGAAAATAATGCTCTATGAACCATTAATGTTAAATATGGTCTGAAAATCTACTGAGAGGTTTGGAAATTTGAGTCTGGAAAAGTATGGAATTTTGAAATGTAAAATGTGTAGGAAACCTGATATAAAAAAATGAATCAGACTGCTGTGTTAGGTGTTCATCAGAGAGCTGATCTCAAACAGCAGTGATGCTCTGGAGAAACTGCGGCACAAGATGATCACAGCAGGAGGAGAAACAGCACCCATGGAGATCCACCTGCAGACAGATGCAGCCACAGGCGCCTTCACCATCCAGGTACCTTCAGCCCATACAACCCCTCCATCACGACTCTGAGGGGCTCGAGAACAGAATGTTATTTTTTACACAGAGATTAGTAGGTCTGTTAGTAAAATATGTTGACTTTAGCAATCATGTGCCAATGGTGACCATTCAAAAATGGGGAAAGAGCACTTTTCAAGTTTTTTTCTCCAAAGTTTGCATGCCTGTAACTCAAAAAGTATTAAAGATATCTTAATACCCTTTTAGATATTAGGTCTTAACAAACTTCCCTTTTGGCATCTTCGTTTTTAAGGCCCTATATTATTCAGTTCCAGAGATATTGGAATTTCAGTATGGCTCCAGGAGTAAATTGTTAAATTGTTCACATTTTCAGTGGTCAAAAACCAAATGTGGGTCATTTAGCAAAAATATGAATGATACTTCTTTTCTTTTAAAGAGGAATGTCTGAAGAACAAATAATGTTGAAACTAGAAATGTATCTTGTTTCCTTCTGTCAAAACAACTGCGTTGAACATACCTTTCTGAGTGCCATAAGTATTATTTTTTCCAAAGTTTGCATGCCTGTAACTCAAGAAGTATTAAATATATCACAATATGATTTTAGATTCTAATTCTTAATAAACTTTTCTTTTGGAACCTTCATTTTCAAGGCCCTATATGGTTCAATCCCAGAGATATTGGGGATGTCAAATGAAGGTTAACATCAAATTGTTGAATATTACCCATTTTCAGTGGTCGAAAACCAAGTGTTGGTCACTTTATATATAGCCAATGCTTATTTTATTTATAGAACAATGTCTGAAGAATAAATAATGTTAGATTAGAATTGCATCTTGTTTCCCTCTATCAAAATATGTATAAAACACCTGTAGGAGTGTTAAAAATGCACTGAAATGGAGAAGTTGAGGCACATTACCTTGCTCTCTGTAGTCTATTCATAATAAAATTCTATATTTGAATCACTTTTAGGAATATTTAGAAGAAAGGATTTTGTTGAAGCTACCGAGAGTTCAGATATGTGGTATGTAATGTTTATTATTATTTATTAGCTCTTCAAAAACGGGGCATATTTATGCGATTATAGCTGGTTATAATTAATTATTAATATTTAGATCAGATCTAAGTTAATTAACTGTAGCAGAATCAATATTACAATTATTTGATCTGTCCGTCCACCGAGCAGACAATATAATCATTTATCAATTCAAGGAATATTTATTTTCTGGCCACGGAAGAATAAACTGTCCTTCTTTGTACAGTGCTAGCAGTAATTCTTAGCAAAATGTAGCGAGGGTTCAAACATTCAGTGACTTGGAACTGTGAGCAGTAAACAGAGACAATTCGTTGTGAATATAAGGGATTTAATAAATGAAACTATATCTAACATATAACTAACTAAAAAATATATACACAGAATGAAACAAAGTAAATCAGTAAATCAAGGTAAAAAGAATGGCAGTATTTCACATCACTTAACCACAACCTTTGAAAATCATCAAAGAATCCAATAATCACCTTAAAAGGGTCTGAACCTTAAACAAGCATCTGAATAATTTTAAGCGGTTACTTGAATTGGTTTCGATCGCTGAAGAAGAGTCCGGATGCGGTAGAAACACGGAGGTCTTGATGACAGTTTGTGAGGGAGTCAGCCTGGAAGTTGTACTCTGGTTCTATGAGGAAAAGTCCACAGCGACTAACGTTATTTGAAATAAAAACTGCCGGAAAATAAACTCAAAAGGAAGGTCTTGAGAGTCTTGAAAGGTGTTGTCTCAAACGAAGAAGAAGTTTTCTGAGCCAAGTTTATTCCGGGCTAATCTCTTTTGAGAATTCCTATTCTGTGTGTACTGGCCAATGAGAGGCACGGATTTTGAGCGGGAGAAACTTTCTTTGTCTCTTGTTTATGGCTCATTTGCATGCTTTATGGCCGGTCTGGAATATCCGTAGTTTTAACCCAAAATATCGTACGAGTCATATGATGCATTTCACAATCACATACTGTACGTCATTGTCCGAGGAATGAAGAACAGGTAACATTGATACCAAGAAACAATCATTTGGAATAGATTAAACCAAAGATACACACATACAACTGAATATAATTATAGCTAACATAAAGAAATCTTATGTGTGTGGTGTGTGTTAGTTTGGTGTGTGTGTGTGTGTTCGTTTGGCCATTTACAGCTCTTTGTGGAATGTGTTTGAAATCAGATTGCAGGATGCTCGTGGGGGCTGGTTCTAATCTTTTTGACGGCGAAGAACCATTTGGCAATTTACAACCCCTATATAAGTAACATCTCTGACCAGAACTGTATTTTATATGCAAATGTCAAAAGGCTAAAAGGGGTCTTTTAAGCCATAAACAGTCCAACGCTCATGCATGATCCTACGCAGACGCTACAGGTATCACAACCACATATAGAGTTAACAATTAATCCTGGTCATTCATAATCTGATGTGTCACACTGTACACTCCTAAACCCTGGGTTAATGTTATTATTTGCATATCTGATAGGGATGCACCGATATGAACATTTTGGCCGATACCGATAACCGATAATTCTTTATATTTGAAAGCCGATAACCGATATGTTGAACGATAAATCTATATCCAAATTTTTTATATACTTTTTGAGAGCCCGATTACAAAAAAAGTCTCATCATTAAAAGCCACATCCCAAACACTTTAACATAAGCAGCCTAGTTTGAACGGTTACGTTTTAAAAATATTTTTACTTTCCCTTTACCAAATTTAGTCATAAAAAAGTCTTTCAAATAAATAAAATAATGCATAAATACTGCAAACAAGTCACTGGACATCATTACACGTGTAAAGAATCAAAATGAATGCGCCACAGATCAATAAAACGGAATAGCCTCTGCACGGACAATAATTAAATGATTTTAATTACTAAACCATATTGTTGATGAAAATAATGAGAAAAATACAAGTGGTTGTTGTTAATAATGTATCAATGATTTTGAAAAAAAAACAAATTAATACCACTGTTTTAAATAACAGCCGTTTGAGCTGCGCGTGCTGAAACTGAAGAGCTGAATGAATACGGTAAACTGAAGCATTTTGCTGGCAGCTTATTTAACTCAAGGAAATGCATACTGAGATTAATATTAATACAACATAAACATAATATTACAACTTATATATGTACAAAATGACGCAGTTATTGCGTGCTATAGTCAGAATGTGTGATCCTGTTGTGGATGCGCTCTTCCCATAACAACGCGCTGAAACTCAGCAACTAAACCCAAAGAATTCACAACGTTTTATTATAATAATGTTCTCATTAGAAGGTTATATACACGACATTACCAATCATAGTTATTAATGTTGTGCAGTGCTGTTTGAGCTGCGTGCGCTGAGCTAAAGATGTTCACCGGTAAACTGAAGCGCTCTTTTATCTTAACCAAACGCATTCTATATGAGAGAAATCAGATTTATGTGCATAAAATAAACACAATATTACAATGTACAATTGCACAAAAGGCTGCAAACAAACAGCACGCATCTGAAGTGTCTCTGAAGGAAATAATGCATTATTTATCGGTTTTAAGATATCGGCCAAAATTTCTTATCAGGCCGATACCGATAACAGAAAAAATTAGCATTTATCGGCCGATACCGATATGGTGGCCGATATATCGTGCATCCCTAATATCTGACCGTGTCAACAGTGATGAGTAGATAAAACACAAACCATATTTGGGCCAAGGGTAGGATACAAACAGGCCGTAGGCTGCACTGAGATCTCAATATCTCCAGTATTAAACCATACAGGGCCTTAAAAATGAAGAAAACAAAAGAAAAGTTTTTTTAGGAACCAGAATCTAAAATCATATGAAGACAACTTTAATACTTCTTCACGCAAATTTTGGAAAAATAATAGTTATGACACTCAGACAGGTATGTCTATGCATATTGTTTTGATAGAGAAATCAAAATGCATTTCTAGTTTTAACATTACTTATGTAAATAAAATAAGTATCGGTTGTATACAAAGTGACCACCCAAAATGGGTATTATTCAACAATTTGAATATGGAGCCTCATTGACATCCCCATATCTCTGGGACTGAATGATGTAGGGCCTTGAAAATGAAGATTCTAAAAGAAAAGGTTTTTAAGAACTAGAATCTAAAATCATATTCATATATATTTAATACTTCTTGAGTTAGGCATGCACAATTTGGAAAAATAATATTTATGGCACTCGGACAGTTATTTTCAATGCAGTTGTTTTGACAGAGGGGAAACGAGATACATTTCTAGTTTCAACAGTATTTGTTCTTCAGACATTCCTCTTTAAAAAAAGTAGAGTAATACGTTTTTTTTTTTTTTTTTGAAATGACCACATTTGGGTTTTTGACCTACGGAGAAGACAATTTTACAATTAACTCCTGGAGCCATATTGAAATTCCATTATCTCTGGAACTGAACAATATAGGGCCTTAAAAATGAAGATGCCAAAAGGGAAGTTTGTTAAGACCCAATATCTAAAAGGGCATTAAGATATATTTAATACTTTGAGTTACAGGCCTGCAAACTTTGCAGAAAAAAACGTGAAAAGTGCTCTTTCCCCATTTTTGAATGGTCACCATTGGCACATAATGCAACAAAAATAGCTAAAGTGAACAGATTTTACTAACAGACCTACCAATCTCTGTGTAAAAATAACATTATGATGTTATGTGCTGCCATCTTTCTGAAGTCATTTTTACTCCCTTGTAATTTGGCTTTGAATCTCAGGTGAAAATTGCTATTTTGACCCCCCTCCACAAAATAGTGGATTACTTAGTAAATATACATCTGTGACATTTAATATTTTAGCTTTCATCACTATACATGTTTATCTTTCTTCAAAAAAAATATTGACAAAATCAAAAATTTGAGCCAGGGAAATTTCTGAAATTTGGTTGATTTGACACGGAATGACCCCCATTATGTTTTTCGTCTTTTTTAATCTTGTACACAGGAGTGTTTTAAGTGAACCTTAATGTATGGAGAGGACATTGCAGTCGTTAAACAACAGAAATGATGGTGATGGTCGTAATGCTCAATGGTGCAAAAAGCAATGCATGAACACATTTATTTTTGTTGCAAAATGAGCCGATCTTAAATTTAATGCGCACTGACACTTTAACCACCTCACTTAATCGTGGCAATTGCAGTTCAGTTAAAGTGTATGCATTTTAATTAATTTTAAGCAGTTTTTTAAATTTTGAAAACGTTTTTTAAAAATCCTTGTTCTTAGTGTTGTGATATTTTTTTATGAGTATTGTAATGATTTTATGGTAAAGCACTTTGAATTAACATTGTCTGTATGAAGATGTGGATATAAATAAACTTGCCCTGCCTGTTCATTAAAGCAGCTGAACCACTGGGATTTACAATATTTACCCTTTCAATAAATATAATAAAGTTCACAACTTACCGAATTAGTGTTAAATAGGAATATATAACATCATTAATTACAAACAACAACTGAAATGTGCCTTAAAGCACTAATGACATTATTTAAATTTTATGCTTTCAAACTATAATACAGTGTCATTTTTGTACATTAAACTAAAGAATTCAACATTAAAATTGGAAATTGCATTACAAAAGTTGTACATACACATGTAAATGTAATTTAGTTTGTGTATAAACAAACTAAAAAACAATAGTATTCATTTTAGTTTAATTATCCTGTTATAAATTCAACAAAGAAGCAGTATTTGTACATAATGTCATGCAATAGTATTCATCAACATTAGAAGTATTGAGTAAAAATTAATTAAAATATAAAATGGTTTAAAATACTATACTATAATAATATTTTACAATTATTTTATACATAAAAATTATATATATATATAAAAAATATATATATTAAAGGGTGCTGTGATTTCAAGTTTTCCTTTCTCTTTTTTGGCGTGTTACAAGCTGTTCGTGAATAGATAAGATCCCTGAAGTTGCAAAAACTAAAGTCTCAAAACCAAAGAGATATTCTTATCAAAGTTAAGACTCGGCCACGCCCCCCTAAAACGTCTCGTTCTAACAAGCCCCCACATATCTACATCACAATGTGGGAATATTTGCATAACGCCGCCCAAATGTTCACGAAAGAAAGAAGGCGTGGTTTCACGTAAGCAGTTAGTGTGAAGCAGCATGTCAGGGAGACGCTGAGTGTTTCAGTGCGAAAGCAAAAGCACATTATTTGGCCTTCCAGAAGTAGATGCATTTAGGAAGCTTTAAGATCACTTACAACAGAACTGCAATGCATTTTATGGATGACCGTTTCCTAGGAGAGGAGGTAATTCTGACTTGCTATGACAATCTGGCGCTTCTGAAATAGGTACTGTTTTGTTATTAGTTTAAGTATTTGCTATTGACTGTTTAAATGCGGAGTTTGCGCAAGTGTGTGTGTGTGGTGTGGGTGTGTGGGTGTGTGTGTGAGAGAGAGAGGGGGTCACATCACAGTAGAGTCAGCTGTATTAAACCGTGGCTTGTGTACTGCATCATTAATGTGTCTGTTCCCCTTTCAGGCTTGAACTGAAGGTAAAACTAATGACATTATTTACTGTCTTACATTATTTGAAGAGGAAGCCTCCGCAATTATGGTAAGGGGAAATTTACATTTCTGACGAGTGCGTGCGGTGTTCGGCCAATCACAAAGCACTAGGTCAGCTGGCCAATCAGAGCAGACCACGCTTGTCAAAGGAGGGGGCTTTGTAAAAAAACGAAGCGTTTGAGAGAGGCAGGCCATAGAGGACCTACAATAATGTACAGTATTTGAAAAAATAATGTTTTTTGAACATTAAAGCATGTCAACAGATTGTTACACCAAATACACAAAATAAAGATCTTTAAAAAAGCATCATATGACCCCTTTAAAAAAATGTATAATGTTATTAATTTTAGTTTTCCAACCCATACCTGCACAGATCTTATACATGGCTTCTCTGCAATCCAATCTAAGGAAATCCACTGTAGTGACGGAGCACTTTAATTGCTGTGTAGAATGTATTGATCAGCATTCTTCTGCTCTGATTTGTAGGACACAGGTGTTGGGATGAACAAAGAGGAGCTGGTTGCTAATCTGGGCACCATCGCTCGATCTGGATCAAAGGTAAGTCAAGTCACTTTTATTCATATGGCGCATTTTACAATACAGCTCGCTCAAGTACTGAGGAGCTAAACCATTCAAGGCTTTATAAGTAATTAGCAAGATTTTTTAATGTACAATGTTTAATAGGGAGACAGCGCAGGGTTGACAGAACTGGGCTAATATGGTCATACTTCCTGGTTCTATTAAGAACTGTAGCTGCTGCATTTTGGACCAGATGGAGTTTGTTTATTAAGCGTGCAGAACAACCACCCAATAAAGCGTTACAATAATCTAACCTTGAGGTCAAGAACGCATGAATTAACATTTCTGCATTTGACATCGAGTCTCACGGAACTCTTCAAACTCTGCTGTTTCTCATTCCATCAGTGGTTTTGTTTCATGGTCCTTTTGTTCTTCCTCCATCAGGCTTTTCTGGATGCTCTTCAGAATCAAGCGGAGGCCAGCAGCTCCATCATCGGTCAGTTCGGTGTGGGCTTTTACTCCGCCTTCATGGTGGCTGATAAAGTGGACGTTTATTCTCAGTCAGCAGAACCAGGCGCTCCTGGATACAAGTGGTCCTCAGACGGGTGAGAGAAATGAGAAGAGAGATGGGTTTAAGAACAGTTTTAAGACAAAAAGGATGTGCTTTTTTATTAGGGCTCCTTGATTATGGAAGAAATCATAATTACACTTATTTTGGTTAATACCATAATCACGATTATTTAAACATGATCAGGAGTGGGCAATATGACAAAGTAACTAATACTAGGCTATCTAATGCAGGTAAAAAAGCCCTTAAACAATTATTGAAGACAAGTAAATTATTGAAGAGAAATAACAAATAATAGGGCAAATACAGCAGGAAAAATCTACTGCATATTACGTCAGTAACATTAAATGATTTGACTGATTTGGACATTACGTTTGGGGTGAAACGTGCACTGCTTTAAAGAAAAACAATGGGTGGCACTATAGTTTTATGTAAATTATTGGGTTTTCTTGATCATTGGAAGCCGAGTTTGAAATCAAGACTAAAATTACCATCAACACGCAAAGTAACTGCACATCTCTGCCAGCTTTTGCCATATTTGTGGCTGTTAGACTACCTTTAGGCATCTAACATTAAGACAAAGCAAACATTTGTCAACATTAATCACATTTTTGTGTTTTACTCACTGAGTTTTGTGTGTCTGCAGCTCTGGAGTGTTTGAGATCGCAGAAGCTTCAGGTGTGCGTCAGGGAACCAAGATCGTGCTCCACTTTAAAGACGACTGCAAGGAGTTTTCATCAGAAGACCGAGTCAAAGGTGTGCAGCCCTCAAAACCACAAACATTGATATAAAACATGAGATGCTTGGAGAAGAAACTCACTGAAGTGACTGTGGTCTGTTTTGCAGAGGTTGTGACCAAGTACAGTAACTTTGTCAGCTTTCCCATCTTCCTGAACGGACGGCGGTTAAACACCCTGCAGGTACAGTATGTGAGGTCTGTTTGTAAATGACCTTTGACCTCCCTGTGGCTCTGATGATCAGCCCTGAGCCGTTTTCTCTCTCTCTGCAGGCGCTGTGGATGATGGAGCCCAAAGACATCAGCGAGTGGCAGCACGAGGAGTTTTATCGCTACGTTGCTCAAGCTCACGATAAACCCCGCTACACACTGCACTACCGCGCAGACGCTCCGCTCAACATCCGCAGCATCTTCTACGTGCCGGAGATGGTGAGTGTCAGACGATGGCTAAAGGCCCGTTCACACCAAGAACGATAACTATAAAGATTGATAACGATATTAGCGTCCACAGCGGAGGGTATTGTATGTTCAGTTTTTCTAAGCACCACAATTGTTACCGCTTTTTAAATTTCGAGCTAGTGGTGTCAGTGGCGGTAGCTTCGTGGGCAGCACACCGATATATGGTGCAGTTGTGCTTTGGGTGTACCGAGTTCGAATCCTGCCTCGTGGGACCTTGCAAGAAACATTCTCAAGCTTGTTATATCAGGATTGATTCTGATTGGGTGTCAATGTATTTATCGTTCATCAGCTGGAAAAAAAATCATTCTGAAAGTGATTCCAACAATATCGATTCTCTGTACCTTTTTCGTTATAGCTGTGGTGTGGACTCTGCTATTCTTTCATATTGAGAACGATTTTTAGAATCATATCTTTATCGTTATCTTTATAGTTATGGTCCTTGATGTGAACAGGCCTTAAATCGGCCAAATATGCAGTAGTATAACTTAGTCTTATTAAAGTAGCTAAACCATTATATTTGACATTATTTGAAACCCATTGGAATTTTACTCTTTCAGTTCACAACATCTCTGCAGGTTGACCTGTCAAATATTTCTTAATATTATACAATTTTGCCTATTAAACATATTTAACTCAATTTAACTACAAAATTACATCTCAAAACTGAAATAGTTATGATTTTTAATTTATATGCAATTAAATGCATTTATTTAAATTTAGAGTGTACTTAAAAAAATTGCACACTTTTATGTAGTTTAAAAATTGCACATAAATGAAAAATTACATTATACATATACAAATATTTTAAAAAAAGTAAATTAATTTACCTGTTACATAATTTAACAACTGAAATATGCATTTAAATGCAATTCAATTTATTAAATTAAATTACAGTATAATAGTTAATTTAAAAAGTGCATATACATCATTCAAAAATAAGGATTTACATATTTTAAAGTTACATTATACATAAAATGCTATTATTTTTCATTAATTAGACTGTTAAAACATTTAACTACAAAAAAAACTCAAATATGCATTATTGAACTTATTTGAATTGTGCAGTTATGTGCATTATTTTTTTTTCAATATTTTACTTCGTATTCAGTGGTGTATCTGATTTTTAACTCACAAATCACTCTTCTTTCTTCCTACATAACAAAAGAAGTAACTAAAATTAATATTTCACATCCATTGACTCTTCTTGTTTTGCGATGATGCACAACTGACTGCATTATCCTTGTGTGTAAATGTGTGTGAGCAGAAACCTTCCATGTTTGACGTGAGTCGTGAGATGGGATCCAGTGTGGCTCTGTACAGCAGGAAGGTTCTGATCCAAACCAAAGCCACAGACATCCTGCCCAAGTGGCTGCGCTTCCTACGAGGTCAGATGAGCGTCCATATGTTTGAGTGAAACAAACTTTAAATGCATTATTAGATTAAAAAACTAAGGAAATTTGACTGTTGTGTGACTGCATTTGCAGGTGTTGTGGACAGTGAAGACATTCCTCTGAACCTCAGCAGAGAGCTGCTACAGGAAAGTGCTCTGATCAGGTACAAACCCACCTGAAATATGACGTAATGCCTTCTGCATTGTGCAAATAATAAGAGTAACACACTGTTTTCTTTCAGGAAACTGCGGGATGTTTTACAGCAGCGGGTCATTCGGTTCCTGTTGGACCAGAGCAAGAAGGATCCGGAGAAATACGCTCGCTTCTTTGATGACTACGGGCTGTTTATGCGCGAGGGCATCGTCACCACAGCGGAGCAGAGCGTCAAGGTGCGAGACGACTCAGTTTGGCCTTCTTAATCCACCTGATTCTCTCTGATTGTGTTTAAACAGCTGTTTTTTGTCGTAACAGGAGGACATCGCTAAGCTGTTGCGTTTTGAGTCGTCAGCGCTTCCTGCGGGACAGCAGACCAGCCTGATGGAGTACGCCTCTCGGATGAAGGCGGGAACGAGGAACATTTACTATCTGTGCGCGCCGAATCGCCACCTGGCCGAGCACTCGCCATACTTTGAGGCCATGAAACAGAAAGATATGGAGGTGAGACTAGAGACAATCAGGTACACAGTTAATATTCACTGTCATTCTCGAGAGAAAATGGGTGATGAATCTACAAGTTGATCCGAAAGCTGATACAATGCATTGCAGATTTGCTGGAAACAACTGCTAATTAATTTGCAACTAAACATGTACTCAGTTCACTCCTATTTTGAAAGCATAAACTGTGCATTATCCATTGACAAGGCTGTCGACAGATCCTGAGATGAACACAAGGGGGCGCCAACGCTGCTGTTTATCTCAAAATGGCCAAAAGTATTGGTCAGCAGCTAATGGAAGGCTAAAGATGCATTGATTAAATAATTTAATCTATTTTGTTGTGGTCACATGACAAAAATGATAAAAAGTTGTTTGCCAAGGTCCAATCTTTTTCCATCTTAAAGGGATAGTTCACCCAAAAATGAAAATTTGATGTTTATCTGCTTACCCCCAGGGCATCCAAGAGGTAGCTGACTTTGTTTCTTCAGTAGAACACAAAAAAAGATTTTTAACTCAAACCGTTGCAATCTGTCAGTCATATAATGCATGGCAACGGTAACAAAATATATGAGAGTAAAAAAAAACATGCACAAACAAATCCAAATTAAACCCTGCGGCTCGTTACGACACATTGATGTCCTAAGACATGAAACGATCGTTTTGTGCGAGAAACCGAACAGTATTTATTTATATAATTTTTTACCTCTAATCCACCACTATGTCCAACTGTCTTTGAGCGCGCGCACGGCATCCGATGCGCAAGGTGTGTACGCGCTTTGGCGTAGTTTACGTTAATGGGTGTGTGGATATCCAGCCGAAGAGCAATCAACCAAAACTTCAGGCGAGCAGGCTCAGAAGTAGGGAATACGTGGAAAGTCACCAATCCCAAATGAGTTCGCGTGAGAGAACGTAATCATTTAGTTTTAAGTCGGTTTGAACAATCGGATAAGCGCAAGTAAGTACCATTTTGATTAGCCGTAGTACCTACAATGACTGTGCACTGTGTAAACCAGGGGTGCCCAAACTCGGTCCTGAAGGGCCGGTGTCCTGCAGAGTTTAGCTTCAAACCCTAATTAAACACACCTGAACAGCTAATCAAGGTCTTACTAGGAATACTATAAACTTCCAGGCAGGTGTGTTGAGGCAAGTTGGAGCTAACTCTGCAGGACACCGGCCCTCCAAGACCAAGTCTGGGCAGCCCTGGGCGCGTTGCAGTAATTTTTTTTTTTATGCTCTTCACTCGCAAATTCCCCTCCGTCTCGTTTACTGGCTTTGTACGACATTGATACGTTGCATGGAGTGCCACTACTGGCGGACCGTTGGAATGGGCTGAAATGGAACACTAAGCACTTGAGCACTTAGATCAGCTAGGGAGTTGGTTATGTTTACATGTTTCCCCCTTACGATTGTTTGGGCAGCATCTATATGCATTGACATGCTTGGGCTGTTTTATAAATGTAAAAAAAAAATCATAATATATTATAGAGTTGTTTGGGGGGGGGATAAATTAAACGCGATCTGCGACGACGTCATAATCGTGTTGCATTGTGGTCTATGGAGTGGCCTGAAGTGTGCATATGAAGCAGACTCGGTCAAAATCAAGGGGTCGAGGGTCTGTCCATATAAACTTCCCTCGTCCACTTCGTGAAGTGGAACGCACTTCAAAATGGCGGCGGGGATTCCCCCGAGGGTAAGTGCGTGTCTAAAAGTGAACTGGACAGCAGCCCTGGTGGTAACAATGCATGAAGTATACGCCAGAGCGCGTACACACCTCACGCACCGGATGCCTGCACGTGCTCAAAGCAGTTGGACATAGTGGTGTATTAGAGGTAAAAAATGATTATAAATACTGTTCGGTTTCTGGCACAAAACGATCGTTTCGTGTCTTAGGACATCAATGTGTCTTCACGAGCCGCAGGGTTTAATTTGGATGTCTGTGCATGTTTTTTTTACTCTCAAAGACTTCGTTACCATTGCCATCCATTATAAGACAGATAGACTGCAACAGTTGAACTTAAAAATTATCAAATGTGTTCTACTGAAGAAACAAAAACAAAGTCACTGCTAAATCTGGATGCCATGGGGGGAAGCAGAAAACATCACATTTCATTTTTGATCGGGTGAACTACCCTTTAGAAAATAGAGTCAAAGGGTGCAAATTGAAAGTTTAACCACTAAAATATACATTCAGATAAAAATCTACATCTTAATAATATGTTTAATATATGAATAATAAACCATAAAAACATGTGTTTATTTTTTATTTAATGTCTGTCTGTTCTTTTACACCCAGGGTAAAAGAAAAATGGACGAGCTCAATTAATATTAAAACTAATACTATCACTCTTCTAATAGTATATATTAACTTAATAACATTGTTTAAAAAAAAACTGGTTTTTATCTCTAACTTTACTCTCTAATTTCAATATTTTATTTAAAGATTTTATTTGTTCTTATTGATTTATTCTATTAATCATTCTGTATTTATATTTCAATATTTATAAAACAATACTTGTTTGGTCCTATATTTAATTGGCTAAACATTTACAGTTAAGCACAAGGATTTATTGAGAAGTAATTTTGATTGCAGCAAAACAAGAGAAAAAGATGTGTGTTTCTGCAGGTCTTGTTCTGCTTCGAGCAGTTTGATGAGCTCACGCTGCTTCACCTCAGAGAGTTCGACAGGAAGAAGCTCATCTCAGCCGAGACTGATATTGTCGTAGATCATTACAAAGAGAAGTTTCAAGACAGCAAACCAGGTAAGAGTCAATACAGTCACCGTTTTCTGTCATTATCTGAGACATGTCAACTAAAGAGTGATTTCTGCATCTCTTGAATTGATGAGTTCATGTTCTTGATTCCTTACCTTGTTTTGCAAACAATGTTAATGTGAATTAAGCATTTAGACAAATAAATGAAAGGCCAATTACCTAAAAACGAGTAAGTCAGTGGTGATGTGATTGTGTTGTGCAGCATCAGAGCGACTGACAGATCAGCAGGCAGAAGATCTGATGGCCTGGATGAGGAACGCACTCGTACAGAGAGTCACCAACATCAAGGTAACCACATGTACATGCAAAAAAACACAATTACATTCTCATTCATTGCTTCTACTCGCATCAAAAAACTATACTGATTGTGTAACTTTTAGTAAACATCAGTCAAAAAGCAACTATATTAAAAAAATTGCATGTGCATACTATGAAAATATAAAGTGTTTAGATAATTAATTGCATTATACATGTGTACAAAATATTTTTTACATTTTTAATTAGCCTGTTACATAAAAAAATTAGTTTTAATTTAATATTTTATCGTCACATTTATATTTTTTAGTATTCAACAGTGTCTGATTTCTTTCCTCTCAAATAATTTCAACTTCAATATCTCTATTTCATGTCCATTTATTGATTTGTTTGGTAATCAGCCATGTAATAAATTCTGATCACTCTTTGCATGTACTATTATAAAATATTGTCCATTAAACATGCAATTACATGCTTTCTTGAATAAAGGAGACATATTATGCCCTTTTTTACAATATGTAATATAAGTTTCATGTGTTCCCAGAATGTGTCTGTGAAGTTTCAGATCAAAATACTCCACATTTATTATATAATTGTGAAAATGCCTATTTTGAGTGGAAGCAAAAACACCCTGCCTTTGTGCATATCTCTTTAAATGCAAATGAGCTGCTGCTCCCCGCCCCCTTTTCCAGAATAGAGCTGCACCATTACAGCTCGTACCTGCTAAAAACATCTGTTTTGGTTCTGATTATCATGTTTATCGCGCTGAAATCATGCGTTTTAAACCATATGAGTTTAAACTTTAGATATAAGGTTTTCTGAGCGCACACGGACAGAAAGCAGCTGTCACAGCATGTGAGTACTAAAAAGTTCTCATTCACACAGTTTACGGTACAAAACACATATGAGTTACAAAAACAGTTGTTATGTCTGTGAAGGTAAACAGCTGCGAAATAAATCGCATGTTCGTTTTAGATCTGTGTTGCAGCAGCAATATACATTAAATAAATTAATAAATCACTGCTCTGTTGTCTCCTCTGAGGCTGGGACTGTAAATAGTGTTCTGTGCTCGTCTGTGCAGCCAAAGACAGAACAGTTAGCATGTTTTGCTCAAACTTTCGCCATAGCATTAGAGCTAGTACACCGTTGTCACTTGTGAAAACACAATAACAGCGCCGTGGGTGTAAACTTACAGATTAAAGAGCGGTAATATTATAATGAGATCCCTTCGCCACGTCACTGAGGGAGTGAAATCAGACGCGCTCGTTTTCTCAGACGCTTACAGAAAAAGGCTTACAAAACAAAGTTACTAGGTTAATCTTCTTCACGTTTCCTTGGTTGTTAGATGCACCGGGGACCTGATTATAGCTGTAGCGAATCAGCTCATGGGGAAATATGAATAATTAACCATAACTAGTTATAATTAACTATTCATATTTTAGATCCACTGTAGATATTTAGCTGACCTCTCAGGGTCATCTGTTTTGTCAATTCTAAGAACGTTAATTTCAATTCTAAGAAACGTTAACTTTCTTACTGTACAATTCTATACGTTTGTAACGTAAATCCGCATGATTATTGACTCCGGGTATGAGTAAACAATGAACACGTCAAGTGTGATACAAGTAAGTTTTATTAACTACATAAACACTTAAACTAGTCTAACATACTACATAAACACTTAAACTGGTCTAACATACACACACACACACACATACAGTTGGTATAGGAAAGGGTTAAAGTTTAACTCAGAAAGAGGCATAAAGAATGAATTTAATGGAACACTTTGCATATTCAACAGATCTAAACCTGAGGGATACGTCAGATTCTTAGTTCAAACACACATTGTAAAAAGGTGTAACTGATACTTAATGTATCAATGAATAAGACTAAGTTTGAATACTTGCAAATCTCGTCTGTCTGAAAATAGATTCCTGATGCAATCTTAAGGCTTCCCGTAGATCTTTGCTGAATTCGGGTCGATGAAAAGAACCAGTTTGAGTCAGTGTCACTTGATGAATGGAAAGGACTAGGCCGAAGAAAGGCCTGGCACAGATGCTTTGGTATCCTGAAGCGTTTCTCACATCTTCTTAGCTTATGACCGAACCACCGACTGGCGGGTCACATGAAGTGTGGCCTTTAAGGTAGGAGAAGATCCCCGCCTCTCAAGATGGGCTTATCCAATGAGAAAAGCCGGAATCCCAAGTGGGCGTTTTTGAGATCCTGTGGAGTTTATGACACTTTGTGTGGAAACATGGTACTTTAGTATCTGAAACTTTGACTGAAAATACTAAAGGTTCTCAGGGCACTAATATATTGCCTACGTACCAACAAATAATATACATTCTTGTTTAGATCATCAGAAGGCGAATTCATAGATACTAAACAAGCTATATGTAAGGTTATATGAATGAGTGGTTTATCGTAAGCATGAATAAAAATAGTCTATAATACAACAGATTAATACAAAACAGCAATATTACACACAATGGCCTGAAGAAAATGTGTGTTCATTCAAAGAAAAGGTTGTCCTATGAATTAATTAGTAGAAAAGTCAATTTCTACCGTGCATTTGTACCCCTTGTTTCTGGAGAAAGCAGAATGAGAGCCGGCTCGCATTCCACAAGGTTGTAAATGTATCGGGTTACCATGAAACCAGGGTCTTGTTCGGCGTCCTGGGGTGTTACAAAGTATTTGTGAAATCTAGCTAACAAAATATATATTGTGTGTTGGAGTGGTCCAGACGCTACATAGCACTTAAACTGAAATAGTCCTGCTTTTTTTTTTTTTTTTTTTTTTTTTTTAAGATATGTCACCTTTAAATTACAGTATAACAATTTAAAAACTGCATTATATATATATATATAAAAGAAGTAAAATTACACAATTTTAACTTTAATTAGCCAGTTACTCTGTTTAACTGTCTCAAATATGCATTATTTAAAATGGAGTTATGTGCATTAACATTAATTTTAAATATATTTTTTCAGTTGTATATTTTATTTAGTATTAGTGGTGTCTGATTTTTACCTCACAAATCACCTTTTTCTTGCATATAATAATCCAAATTAATATTTAATGTATGTTTATGTATCATTAACAACAATAAATTAATATGCATTAATTTAATATATATATACTTTGCAATTATGCATTTCATTTGCATACAAATGAAAACAAATTTACATTTCTCTATAATAGTAATTTCATCTCTTATCAATATTTTATTTGTTTGGTAATCAGCCTTGTAATAAATCCGGACCACTCTTTGTATTATGATGATGATCGACATGGTACTTAATTGTAAATGCTCAGCCATTTATATAATTTAGCAAATTCAAACAGTGATTTTTACCCACAAATGAGTGGAAACCTGACAACAGTGATTATCTTTATTACCATTCATTTACCAATGTTTCCACAGGTGACCCCGCGTCTGGACACACACCCCGCTATGATCACGGTGCTGGAGATGGGCGCCGCTCGACACTTCCTGCGCACACAGCAGCTCGCCCGCAGCTCAGAGGAGAGAGCCCAGATCCTGCAGCCCACACTGGAGATCAACACTGGGTACGAGACGGTTAACATTAACTTTAACACTCCAGCCGAACACAAATAAACAATCTGACAGTTTACATGAGGAAAAAAACAGTCCAGTGTCTCCAGAATAATTTCCTAACAGCAATGAACATACTGTTATATTGCTGATGAGTCTTAAAGCAATACTTCACCCAAAAAGGAAAAATTTCTGAAAATATACTCACCTTCAGGCCATTCAATAGGTAGATGAGTTTTGTTTCTTCATCAGATTTGGTGAAATGTTGCATAATCCACTTGCTATGGTCTCAGCAGTGGAATGGGGCCGTCGGAATGAGCGTACAAAACAGCTGATACAAACATCCCAAAATCACACGACTACAGTCCATCAGTTAAGGACTTGAAGCGAGAAGTTGTATGTTGTAAGAAACAAGGCGTTTAATTTAAAAACATTGCTTCTGGCCAAAACCGCGTCCAAATCCTAATACACGCGTCCTCCCGTGAACAGTCCATCTCTTGTTTTTCCTCGAACATCAGAATCAACAAACATATTTGTTTAGCGCTTTGTTGGACTGTTTTCACTTTGAAACGGTGCTTGAGCTGTGATGTTTCTCACCGACTCTCTTGAGATCTTTTTTTTTTTTTTACTGGGGAGGCAAGGTTAGGAATAGGGAACTTGTATTTTTAGCCAGAAACAACGTTGAAGTAAAACACAATGATGGATTTGTAGCTTTTGCTTCAGAAAATGTTAATGATGGATAGAGTCATTGTGGTTATGTGATTTTTTAACCAGTGTTTGGAATTATATATATATATATATATATATACCGCATATTTGAATTGTAGAAATGCTGTAATTTCTCTAACATCAAGCGTTTGTTTGCAGACATGATCTGATCAAGAAGCTTCATGCACTGAAGGACTCAAACCCTGAGCTGGCACAGCTTCTCCTCGAGCAGGTAAAGAAACCGTTTCCCCCACTCTCTCATCTCAATCCTATCTCTAATTAAAAACTACATGCCATTTTTACATACCAGATATATGACAACGCCATGATCACGGCTGGCCTGAACGAAGACCCTCGTCCGATGATCTCGCGGCTTAATCAGCTCCTCACTCAAGCTCTGGAGAAGCACTGACACCTGTGCTGGAGTTCAGCCTGACGGACTTGTTTTGCCTTTATTAGAGCCATGCATGGATGCACAAAGGGGGCGTCCCGTGCATCGGAGGTCATCATCGCACACTAAACACAAACAAACATTGTTTATATGAAGACTTGAGAATGTTTGTGCAGGTGTGACATTGTCGTTTTAGTGGGAGTCTGATTGTCAGATTGACCAAACACTTCAGCAGGTTGTGCAGCGAGAACTGCACTCCTGAATTTACCTGAAAAGATGAGATATTGGCACAGCAAGAATCATCATCCAGTGAAACATGTTAAATATTGATATTTCTTGTAAAATGATTCACATTTCAGTCCATTGATTCTGTACTTTAACAGCTTTTCCATATGTAAATTGAAATTAGCGTCAGGAAAATATTAAATAAAACAGTGTCTCAAATGCTTTCCACCCATTTTAAATGTATTTCAATTACAAAACCTCTACTGAAATGGGTTAATGTTTTGATTTATTAAAAGGATCAAGCATAAATAACCATTCTTGTCTCATCAAAAACATTACAATTTCATAAACGCAAAAGAAGATCCGTCTTAGCTAAATGTGATCATTTCCAAATGGGAGTCGAGTGCGCTCAGAAATGAAGTGCGCCACGCTCTTCGCTGCAGTTGCCTCGTTCAGACAGCAGGCGGCGCAGTGACTCCAGTGAGGAGCACATACTGTGCTGGAGGTAAAACAGCCAGCTATTAGTCACGCATTTACAGTAGATCATGTGGATTCTAGTTCATCTTACTGTTACGACTGTAAAAACTCCTCAAATGCTGTGTAGTTCTTCGTGTTAACTCTACATTTTCAGGCAGTTTAGACAAAACCGATCAAATAACATTTTTAATTTTAGACGTTGTTTTATCATCATTGCCATCAATAATAGCTTTTTTTTAAAAAAAAAAGCTTCTGCGGCATGGCATGGATTTTTTTTTTTAAACGTACAAATATTCCAGGTAATCATTAAATTAATTTGAGCTCATAAATGATGGGATTACAAAAGAATGAACGAAATGCCGTTTTAAATAACTTTAGATGGAGTTTAGGATTTCACAACTGGCCAGCTTCTTATAAACTAATTTTTCTAATTCAAAAAAAGAAAAAGAAAAAAGTTTCCGTGTGCATGCAACAATTCAAAAAGGCCACATAGCCTAAAAAAAAATAATAATAAAACTTACCCATAGAGTTACTATGGGTCGTTCACACTCTTGCGTTTACAAACACAAAGCCGTTTTGAACGGCGTCTTAAAAAACAATAGAATACAGCGCGAGCTGTGTTCACTGAAAAGCTGTGGGCAGCATATCTTGCAGGACGAGCTCATTCAAATGACGCACATATAGTGTGTAGGCACAGCTTAAATGTCAAAAAAAAAAAAAAAAAAAAAAAAAAAAAAAATGCATCAAGCGCCAACAGTGAACCGTTCCAGCATTTGTATCAAACCGTTTGGTTGCGTTCCGGAACACACAGAACGAGTAGAGGTCAGGTACACACTGCAAACTTGCAAGAGAGTGACAAATGCATTTAAATACAGCATCGGCATCCCCCCCCCCCCCAAGAAATACAGGGATTACTTTAAGATAATTAAAGCAGTAATACCGAAAATGTTTGACTTCTCACAGCTGTGCGTTTTGTGTTTTTGACCAAAGTGACATTAGACATTTGTATGGACGCCCATTCCGCTATATAAAAATGCTTTGGCAAATCATAATTTATTGAAAAAAAGTCATAATTATGAGAAACTAACTCACAATTATAATATAAAAAGTCACAATTGCAACATACCAATTAATACTGGATGCCATAATTTAAAAAAAAAAGCATTGACATGCCATAATTGACTAAATTTGACATTCCAATCGACATTAAAGCATAAAACTCATGTTTTTATGTTACAATGACTGGTTACTGTCCAACAATTATCAGTAAAGTTACTAATTAACAATTGGTAAAAACAGCCAGAGAGGCAAAGAGGCTGCTGCATTTAAACAGACCATTTTCTGTAGTTTCCACAAGACAAGTGAAGACATGTAGCCTACCTCAGTTTCTGTGATTTCATTCAGCACTCCTCAGACAGCTGTTAGTGGGCAGAAAAGTGACGGTCAATGCATTAACAAGCCATGTACACGATATGTGGGTTTAATAAAAAATGCAATTGTAATTCCTGTAAATCGGATTAAGCACGCAGTAGAGGAGCAACTACCAGATTTCACTTTTGAGCTGTAGTTGCTTTTGCTTGCTACTGGTTTGTTAGTCATATCTTGCTCGGGATCGCTCCTAGCAGGGTTTCTCTCACCAGTGTGCATGGAGCTACACTTGCAATAGAGCAATTGCATTTTCACTAAACATGCCAAATTTTGACATTTACTTTTTTTTTTTTTGGCTAAATTACTAATCATTAAGCAATACCACACTTGCAATCATTGGTCGGAATGAGATTACCTGCAGTCCAATCACAGCAGTGCTTACATTTAGAGAAGTCATGTTCATGATTAAAAAAAAAAATGCAACTTTTATAAATTTGATCACATCCAAACCTGTAAGCTGAAACAAATGCAGTGTGCTCAGAAATTGTGAATTGCAGAACAAGGGCTCTAAACTGCAGTGGCACGGTTCAGGCACCCGGAGGTGCAGTGAAGCCAGTGGTGAGCACACACTCCAATCTCATGCTGAAAAAAGTAAAACGGTCAGTAGGTTAAACTTCTGTGGCACATTTAATAATTGCATTTCAAATGTAATGTTCTGATACATGCACTTCTCCCTTAGATAAAGCGAATCAGAAATGAAAAAAAAACCTAATTAGTTCAATAAATAAATCCTACACTGAACTTTTAGATCTAAAAGAAAGAACTGTGATGATTTTAAGGATAAGGAATCTAAGCAAATATGTTTCCAGGAAACAAAAAATAGGTGATGACAATCTTGATGGAATCCAGAGAATTGGATCCATGCATCTCCCAATCACAGAAACAAAGAAACCCTCAATTCAATTAATTAAACTACTAGCTCTGGTCCACTACTTGTTTGAAATTGCACAGGCTTTATGTGAAAACAGTCAGGTGTTAGTTTAAAACTTATGCATATTAATTACCTAAAATCAGAATTGCGAAAACACGCAAACCAAGTCACCACAATGGTTGCATCTGTTGCACACAGTTTATTTAACAATATGGTATATAAGTACGAAACAAGTTCTTAACCAGTTTATACAGCGATCTCAATCTTTTTTCCTTTTATTTACAGTATGTCATCAAGCTGCATGATTTACATTAAAGAATCGTTCACCTTCAATTCAAGTTTCATGAGGAGAAAAACAAAAGAGGTTGACTGAAGAACTCTTTGAACAAATCAGCAGTCAGACGAAGCTCCGGCCTCGATACGCAGGTGAGGGGCATCATTGATGTTTCAGAGATCAAACAGAAAAACAGGAACTCTTTCCTATACTTACGATACAACTACTGATCCCTGCCAATAAATTAACGCATGTGGGCACCTTGAAAATAGAACAACTTTTCACAATGTGGCGTCGTGTTCGGGGTTGTTCGCATGTTGTGTGGTGTGCAGTTCCAGCTCCTTTAGGTACAAATGAATACCAGGTCCTCTGTACAAACTCCACATTGGGAGAGAATTGCGGCGCGTCCCTTTGTTTTTTTTTTTTTTTTTTTTTTTTTGTTTTGTTTTTTGTGGGTGGGGGTGGGGGGTTTTTTTTTTTTTTTTTTGTGGGGTGGGGGGGGGGGGGTGGGTGTTTTTTTTTTTTTTTTTTTTTTTGGTTGTTGTTGTCCAAACTGGTAAATGTGAACAACGTATCAGACAGGAATTGGAGAGTGCTCCTGATCCTCATCACGACCGATATCTTACAGTCCCGAAACACACCACACTCAAAAAAAAAAAAACGCATTGCAGTTTGCAAACATACAAAACGAAAATCCTCAATAATAAAATCAAATATTTTGCCTTGAGAAATTCCATTTAAAAAGTCCATATGCTCAAAATAACCCCCTCCTTGAAAAAAAACAAAACAATATAAACAAAACAATTAAAAATGTAACTCGTAGACCAGGACTGCATTTCGGCCGGTCCGACAACCCTCCCAGAAAAATACCCTTTGTGATTCTGCTCTTTAAACAGTAATTTCAATCCCTCCAACAGGGAAGAAAAAGTCCATTGGTTGTGTAAACCTATTACAGTTCATTTTGTCGCCTTCTCTAATTTCCTGTGTAGAAAACACACCTCTCTCCTCAAGAAGAACGTCACTTAATGCTACAATCCCTCGACGAACTTCTCTAACGTGTCTCCCGATGTGTCCCCAACCATACTCATCTCGTTGGGAAGCCCTCCACGGTTTGGCGTGTTCAGTTGCGGAAGCATTGCACTCTGTTCGGGTGTGCACAGGTGAGCCTGGTCCATGGGGCCCGGCATGGGTCCCGCCAGGCTGGGGTGGGACGCGCCGGAGTGCAGGGGCGAGGGCTGGGGCTGCATGCGCGGGGACGGGCTGGAATGTGGCGGCTGTTGGGACGGGGGGCGGGGCGATTGCACGGGTGCAGGCGACCTCACTTGGTTGCCCAGCGCATTGGCCATGGCCTGTCCGGGCAAGTGAGCTCCCTGCGGCTGTCCTGCAAGCATGTGGTGTTGGGGACTCATGGAAGCACCTTAGCCGGCGATCCCATTTGCTGCTTTCACATTCTGCTGCTGTTGTTGCTGCTGCTGCAGTATGCGCTGTTGCAGCATGTTCTGCTGGGCGTCCATGCCCATGCCAGGCTGCCCCATCTGAGCCATGGGCGGCATCTGACCCATGGGCCCAGCGCCTCCCTGCATGGCCATCTGCTGCTGCATGCGGATTTGCGAGTAACTGGCCGCGCCTTGAGGTTGTGGGAATCTCCCTTGTCCTGGAGGCATTGCTCCCTGTTGTTGCTGTTGCTGCTGCATGCGCATTAGTTGCCGGCGGAACAGCTGCTGGTTTCCGTTGTGTGCAGCGTTCATCATCTGTCCCTGGGATCCGAGAGCGGCCATGGCTTGGGTTGCGGCCGGTTGCGGCTGCTGAGGCGGCATGACGGGTCTCTGCACGGGGCCGGTTTGCATCGCAGCCATGTTCTGCATTCCCGGCTGAGCTGCGAGCATGGCCTGCGGGTTCTGCTGCTGTGGTTGGCTTGCTTGGTACTTCGCTGTCCGCTGTTTGATAAATGCTGCCATGAGATGCGGGTTCGATTTGAGGATGTTGAGGACCTGCTGCTGCTGCTGAGGGGAACTTGGTGATTTTAATGTGCGCAGCAGGTCCTGCAGCGCTCCTGGAGCGATGCTGCTGGCCACCACTCTTTGCTGCATGCCTTGCTGCTGCGGGGCCTGTGGTTGTGCCTGCTGGGGAGGCATGACAGCCTGCATCTGCCGCGGCTGCTGCTGTTGCTGCATCATGGCGCGCTGCATCATTTGTGCCTGTTGTGGCGTCTGCACTACCTGAGACTGCTGCGGGGCCATGGTCATCTGCTGCGGCGGCACTTGCTGCGTCGGAGGTGCCTGCGGATTCTGCATGGACCCTTGCATCCCAGCTGGCCACTGGCCAGGCTGCATGTTCTGAACCATCTGAGGACCACGAGGGGCCATCATCTGCATGGGAGTCATCATGCGAGGTTGGTTCATCTGCATGCCATTCACACTCATCCTGTAGTCTTGCTGCTGCTGCTGCTGTTGTTGTTGTTGTTGTTGTTGTTGCTGCTGTTGTTGTTGCTGTTGTTGCTGTTGTTGCTGCTGAACTTTGGTCATCATCTCTATTTGTTTCGCAACCTTCAAAGCCTGCTGCTGCTGCGGAGAGGGCTGCGGCTGCTGTTGAGGCGGCATGGGCAGGGGGGACTGCTGCTGGGGCAGAGGCGAGGACTGCGGTCCTGACTTACCCTGCGACCCGGGCGTAGGCGGTTGGTTGGGGAAGGGTTGCACCATTGCAGCCACATTTGGATGCGTCTGCTGGGGCTGGTTGGCTAATGCCTGCGAGGTCTGAGGCGTATTAGGCTGCTGCAGCTGCTGAGAGTTGGGCGTTCCCGGACCTCCTGAGGTAGTTGGGGAGGGCAGACTGGGCGGCATTCCTCTGCCCTGCATGAGCGCCATGCGCCGGCGCATCATCTGTGCCTGCTGCAGCCGCTGCTGAATCTGCTGCTGCCGCAGCTTGTGCTTGATATTGAGACAGAAGGGCACGGGGCACTTGTTTTCCTGGCAGTGCTTGGCATGGTAGCAGCACAACGCGATGAGTTGTTTGCAAACGGGGCAGCCTCCGTTGGTCTTGCGCTTGCAGCCCTTGGTGTGCTGCACCACTCTCTTCATCTTCTGACAAGATGGCAGAGAGCAGTTGGCGTTGCGGCACTGGCAGGCATGCACCAGCGACTGGATGCAGCGTTGGATGCTGAGGCGTCGACTCTCCTGTGGGCTCTTGTTGGCCTCGCCACCCTGGTTGCTGTCGTCGTCCAGGCCCAAACCCCACTTCACCATTTGGTGCTCATGGCCCTTGGAGTTGTAGCAGTTAATGCATAGATCAAAGTCCTGAAAGAAATCAGAATTATTTTGTTTTTTTGGATAATCATAGCATAGAATGTTAATTTACTGCTGCATGACTGGAGATTGATGTTATATTTACAGGTGGAGATACAGTCGTCAAGGAAGGTTTGCTCCTTGAGAGGTTTAAACCTACAACCTACTAGTTTAAACCTTAGATCTTGATAAATTGGCGATAAAATAGTACCATATCTGTTTATAAAAATCAAACAATGGGAGCAAACAAAGGCAAGAGACTCAACTGCTGCACAAAGAGAAGACTGACCTCGCAAACGGTGCAATGCCAGCGTGTCTCAACGTGGTGCTTGCATTCGTTGCAAGTGTACACAAATCGGTCTTGGCCCTGATTGTGAAGCTCCACCAGCATGCACATACTGCTCCATTTGCAGCGGCGTAGGGAACTGAACTCCCAGTGTTTGTCCCTGGCTAGTGTTAGGAAGGCATCACGGCCGTCCATCAGATCGCAGGTCAGCATTGGGTCAGGATCCATTATCGGAGGCAAGGTATTGATCACTGGACCAGCATGCAGGTGGATCACGAAGAAGACCTGGATTTTAGGAAACGAGAGGGGTTCTGGTCAGCACTTGGCACATTCAAGCAAAACAAAATGGATTCAGTAAAAAATAATAATAAAAAAAGGTCAGTCAGGTCCAACCTCTTTGTGCTTCTCCATTGTTGCATATAGCTTCTGGGACAGATCATTAGCTACATTCGGCATCCCAGGCTTCTTTTTGTTTGCGCGGCTCATGCTGCTCTTATTTTTGTTGGTCTTTTTGTTGTTCTTCTTTTTGGCGTTCTTGCTGTCAGCTTGGGTTCCCTGTGGAAAAAGAAGACATTTAACAAATGGCTACAGACTACATTAAATACTCATTCACACTATTTGTCTCTCTGACTAACCTCTATTGTCTCAGAGGAGGCTGTATTCTCCTCCTTCTTCCTCTCCTCCTCCTCTTGCTGCAGCTCCTTGATGCTTTCCTCCAAAACATTGGGCCAAAAATCACCCTCAAAATAGGGCAGCTCATAGGCACTTGTAAGCCGGTCCTCTGTGGCCTGTTTAAATATGTCCTGCACAACACAAGTGAGTCATGTGTCAGTGTGACGTTAACCCATTGTGAATGAAAACTAACAGACCGTGAATCCATTAAAAACAAATTCAGCATTGGCATACCTTGTAGTCATGGATGATTCTTTCTGCAAAGGCTTTGTCCAGCATTTTGCGGTACCACTCCTGCAGTCTTTTAGGCTTGGGAATCTTCTGATCAGGAGGGTGACAATGGAAGATGTAGTCATCGCCTTCACTAGGTGGGCAAGCCCAGATATGACCAGTCACATACCTGTAGATGGGAAAAATAAAATCCATTAGTGCATAACCCTACCAATGTCATGGACCTTTTTCACATTTCCAGGTTTCTCAGCAGCGGAAGTCGTCATAGTTGGGTTAACTTCAACAGCACTGAATGGGAGAGGACCCCAAATATGTGTTTTGCATTCCCATTTGCTCAAATAGAAAAAGAAAAACTCCACAATAGTGTTTTCATTACTGATAATGACAGTCAGAAGATAAAACGATTTGTTAAATTTACTGTCCCTCCCATAGACGCTGCATTAGAAACACCCTTGCATTAGCGTTAACTAATTGTTTGCAATTTGATGCAAAGGTGATATGATACAAAGTATAGTGTTATTAATGTACATACATTTTAAAAAAAATAAAAAAATTTAAATATAAAAAAACTTTTGAGGATTTGGCTATCATGAACCATTAACGCATCATCACAGTCTTGGTTTTTGTTTGGGCAAATAACTTATGAATGGCTTATTTATAGTGGACTTGTCATTTTAAGCTGAGATTGAAGAAAACAAGTATTTTAAGACCAAACACAATTATACATATTATATTTCAACTTCAAGGTGGTACTTACCCTAGTTTCTTAACATACTCCAAATAACCAATGAGAATTTCATGGTAAACTGCAGTTCTTAGCAGGCGAGGTTTGAAGAAGTGAATACTGTCAAGATATGATATGTATACCCGTCTGGAAAGAGGAGTAAAATGACAATTAGTCAACATAGCCTGTTCAAGATGCAATTTGTTACTTTTTTTCCATTGATCAGTATTTGCATGGTACCTGGTGTTAGGAAAAGGACAATCAGATCCATATTCTTGGACATGCATGCCGAAGAAACACACATCCGCTCCATCGATCTCTTCAAACGCAAAAAGTGCTTTGGTTCTGTAGGGAAAGCTTTCTACCATCTCTCCCGAGTCAACAAACCTGCAGAGAAATGATGTGATGCAAAATCAGCTCCTTTCAATTCCTTGTACATGCCAGACTTTTTTGTCAACATGAATTCAAAATTTTACCAATTTACTTTTTAAATGACTTCAATAGAATCGATAGAACTATACTCGTATTCATTCTCTGTGACGTTACCTGGATTTCATCCCAGGTTTGATCTCCACGGTCTTATCAGAGCTGGCGACCACCCGTACAAACACCTCTCCGGCCTCAGGGTGATTCTGCCTCTTCAAGTACTTGTTCACTCGGTCCTCGATGTACGAGCCCAGTCTCGTGCACTGTAACCCTGATCCAAAAAACACAGAGGGTTACTTCACTCTGCAACAGACAGAGAGGCAAGCAGGAAGACGCTTCGAAAGCACTCACTTTTAGCAGAAAACTTGTTTTCCTTTCTTGTTTTCCCTGACTTCTTCAGGCAGTTGTCACAGATGAAACTGTTATAGGAAGGAGAGACAAACAAAGCAGCTGTAGGATCATGTCATGCTAAACTCTTCAGGAGAATAGTGGGATAAGACGCTTACCCTGATGGCCAGATGACGTCATAATGTAGTACGCAGATTTGATGCATCTTCCGGCCACAGTCTTTACATTCAACAAAGCTGTTAGACAGAAGGTGGTGTTAAAAACCATTTTGACAAGAGTGGATAATTCGTCACACTTTCACAGTATTTGCATACATATTCATTAATATATATACTATTCGAATAAAGATAAAAGAAATTACAAGCATTAAAATGACGAAACTTACGGCTCAGGGTCCAACATGTCATTTTTTTTCTTCTCAAACTGCTCCTTTGATATCATACTGCAGAGAGACGTACAAGATAAACTCTACCTTCATACATGCACAACTCATTTTTAAGTATAAATTGAGTAATTTAACAAAGAAAAACCTTAAAGCCTTCTGGGCGGCAGAAGATACGTACGTCTGCGGCTGGGCTGGGTCGTCTCCCAGGGTGACACTGTCGCCCTGAATCTCGTTGAAGCACTTCTCGCAGAAGTGATACCTGTCGGCAACAAGGCCATATTTGGTTTTATTCTGATTAACTGTGCAGCCCTAAAGACTACTGCCTACTAAGTTTTCAGGATTTACACAAACACTTGTGGGCTGGTGGGAGGAACAGCCTAGTAGGCGAAGATCTAGACTTGCAAACTGAGAGATTCAGAACCCACAATGATTGACCCACAAAGTATTACCACTGTAACCTAGAGCAAGACGCTTAACCTTTGAACTTGCTTTTATGACTCCGTTTATAAGGTGCAAACAACATGGAGTCAACTTGGCACTAAAAATCTCAAGCATGATCTCAGTGCATCACAGTCTCACTTGGAAAGTCATTCATCACCTTCTCATTTCTCACACCACTGATCATGCCATTGGTTACCTGTTTTGGTAGCTATAATATGTGCCGTCTCTGGAGATAGTACAGAGCTGTTTGCCATAGCAGCAAAGCGTCTGAGGTGAAAACTCGTTCTGTGGAGACAGAGAAAAAGCAATTATGTTAAGAGCAACTTATTTAACACAGACTGCACCAGTGATATTTTAGTTCTTTTTTTATTACCTACCTACTATAGTATTATAATATTTTGAATTTGCTTATATATTTATATTTCCTGTTTTCATTTCTAGTTGAATTTTTTAGGTTATTTTTTTTTTTTTTTTTTTTTTAGCAATTCACCAAAATGAATTGCAATTAGATTTTTTTTTATATATCCTGTATTAAAGGGGTCAATAATTTTTTTTTAAAGATCATTATTTTGTGTGTTTGGTGTAACGGAATATGTTGACATGCTTTAATGTTCAAAACACACATTGTTTTTCAAGTACTGTACATTATTGTAGTTCCTCTAAGCCCCGCCTCTCTCAAACGCTTCGTTTCTACAAAGCCCCCTCCTTTGACAAGCACAGTCTGCTCTGATTTGCCAGCTGACCCAGTGCATTGTGATTTGGCCGAACACCGCAAGCACTCGTTGGATATGTAACGCCCCTTACCATAATCGCTATCTTCATCTTTCAAATAAATGTAAAGACAGAACCAGAAAGGAGAACAGAGTCTCGTGACAGACACAGTGATGAATCTGGTATGTGTGCAGTACACAAGCCACTTAAGACAGCTGACTCCGTGATTGACCCACCCCCACCCTCGCTCTCACACACACACACACACAGTGGGCAAAAAATCACATTTAACAGTCAATAGCAAATACTTAAACTACTAACAAAACAGTAGCTGATTCATAAGCGCCAGATTGTCATAGCAAAGTCCGAATGACCTCCTCTCCTAGTTCACGAAACGGTCGTCCATAAATGCATTGCTGTTCTGTTGTAAGTAAAAATATTCCTAAATGCATCTACTTTCAGAAGGCCAAACAAAGTGCTTTTGCTTTCGCACTGAAAAACACAGCGTCTCCCTGACATCGCTGCTTCAACACTAACTGCAGTTACTGAAACAAGCCTTCTTTCTTTGCGTGCACATTTGGGGCGCATTATGCAATATTCACATAGTGAGGTAATATGTTGGGGCGTGTTTAGAACGAGCCCGTTAGGGGCCTTGGCAGAGTCTTAACTTTGATAAAACATATTCTTGGTTTTGAGACTTTAGTCTTTGCACTTATCTATGCACAATCAGCTTGTAACACTCCAAAGAGAAAGGAAAACTTGAAATTGCATCATATGACGCCTTTAATAATCAAATGTATTTCATACAACACTCAAAATAAAAAATTTGTTTTTATATCAACATTTTTATATTTCCGCTTAAACTCAACCAAGGCAACATTTCTCATTTTTGTTTCAAGTATCTACATTTCTAAGTTTTTCATCCAATATTTATGTTTTATTTCAGCTTTATTTCAATAATTTTTTTTTAACAGTTTTACATGACGTGAACACTACCAACACTGAATTGCAATCAAAAAATATCTAGAGAAGTTTCATTTTAGAGGAGTTTGAGCTCATGTGGAGGATTCATCTAGCTAATCACTCTTTTCCTAGAGGAAGAAGCTCAAGTTCTTACCTTGCGCCCACAGCAGTATCCCAGACTTTGCATGACGGGGTCAATTTCCTGCTCGAACACCTCGGACAGCTTCGAGCAGTACTTGTACACTCGAGATGTTTTGCGGTTGTAGAGCCAGGCGTTGTTGAACATCAGCCAGATGTCGTCAACATACTGCCAGGGCTCCTGGTACTGCCCAGTGTCCAGCTTCCTCTTGATGGTGGAAAGATCGATTGGGTTCTTTACAATGTCAAAGTAGTCCTGGGAAAAGAAAAAAAACAACAACAATCAAAGCTTTTAATGATATTTTAAATTATTCATTAAATTGGCTAATATTAGACAAAATCTGCTTTTTGGGAAGATGCGGGTCTGATTTATTTAATATATTTAGAGCATTTAACGAGATATATATAAACTATTAGCCCAATAAATAGGTGTATGGGATTTACCGGGATGCCCAGGAGAGTGGGATCCACCGGCTGGCGGAAGGGCAAGGACTCTGGGTCTTGACGATACAAAGCTTCTAATGTAGGCATCAGCGCCTGTCTGAGCTCCTCCGGCTTGAAAACTGTAACAAATGATGATGTTATGTGATTAATGAAGTTGCAGATATTACTAAATGCGGTTTCAATGTTTTCAGAAAAACGTTTGTACTTTTCTTGCGTGACTGGGCGGATTGACCGGATGGTGTGGTGCTGTTGGTGCTGGACACGTCCTCCTCTTTCGGCTCTGTCTTTATCTCTGGTTTCTTCTCCTCCGTCTCCATCGGTTCTTGTTTAGGTTCTACAGACTCTGGCTGCTCTTTTACTTGAGGAGGTTTAACATCTTCATCCTAATGAACAACATGAATTATGTTTAGATGTTTACTAAAGACTGTGTCATTAGACTTTAGTCACGAGACAATGAAATATTAGGAAACTAGAGAATGAATTCTGCTCACCGAGGTTGCATGTTTTTGATCAAAAATACAATAAAAAAAACTTGAAATATTATTACAATTCAAAATAAGTTTTCTATTTGAATCTATTTTCAAACGTCATTTATTTCTGCGATGCAAAGCAGAATTTTTAGCATCATTATGTCTCATGATCCTTCAGAAATCATTCTAATATGCTGATTTGCTGCTCAAGGAAATATTTCTTATTATTATTATCAATGTTGAAAACAGATGTGCAGCTTAATTCTATTTTCAGGATTCTTTGAATAGAATCCTTAGAATTAATTGAATGACCAGAAAGTTCAAATGAACAGCACTTGTTTAAAATAGAAATCTGTTGTAACAAATGTCTTTACTGTAACTTTTGATCAATTTAATGCCTCCTTGCTGAATAATGCTTACTAAGATGATCTTATTCTAGTAAAGCTTAATTCACTATTTTCTTACTTTTGAACGGTAGTGTAAAACACTCAATAAACACTACCAAATATAATCAAGAATTGTTGAACCATTTTTAAGCCCCTGTTAAGTTTTAACTGTTTTTTAAGTCACACCTCCATCTTGACATTGGGTCTCTTTTTCCCAGATTCAAAGTCCTGCTCGTCTTCTTGATGCTCAGTTTTGTGTTCAGCAGCAGGGTAGTCGGGGGGCAAAGCTTGCTGGGAGTGGGTCTCGGCCACGGATGCTGGCGTAGGAACTCTATTATCAACACTAGCAGCCATCTGAGAGAGCTAATGGACAGACAAACGAGGAAGGACATGAGTTAAGGGTGTCATGGCATACAGCTGCAATCGAGGCTGTGTTTTCATGGCGATCCTCACCGGAGTGCTGGGCTGCTGCGCTTGCACAGAGGTGGGCTGCTGCATCTGCAGGGGGGGCTCAGGATGGGGCTGCAGGGGCGTGAGCGGCTGGGAGTGGGCGGGGGAGGAGCCCAGGGCTGAGGGAGGGCGGGGCAAGCCGCTGGGGATGTGGGTGGGCGTGACGTGGCCCCCGGCTGAGGCCGGCGTGGAAGGCTGGGTCTGGAGTGCGGCAGCTGACGGGGTGGAGGCAGAGGGCGGAGGAGGGGTGGAGCACAGGGTGGACGGGGTGCCCAGAGGGCCCACGGGATTCAGGGTCAGGTTAGTGTTCGGCTGCTGCTGCAGAGGAGAAATGCAGGGCATACCAACTCAGATACAGCACAACAAACTACAACAGAGTACAACAGTCAGGTTCCGGATTGGAAAAACTCCATTCATTTTCTCCATAGGGAAATTGATTATTAATTTATAAACCTTTAAAGACATCTACTGTGAGCTCCGAGGTTGTTAATCGATGATATATGCTTTTGTTGAACCCATCAGACCCTATTATTTCAACTTATTTTTTAAAGAATTATGTTTCATAGTGGAAATCACGGTGAAAAACTACATTAACCATAATTCTGCAAAGAAAATTCCACCAATAAGAAAGGTGTGGCGAGCAAACTGCGCCAAAAAGGGAACGCCAACTCCCATGAAGCACCGCTAATGACGCAATCAAATCGGTCTTCCTATGCTCTTAAATTTTTATTTTTTTATATATTTGTATATAATTATGACTTTGAACTTAAATATTGAACCACTAAATATTTTTTATATTGCTCCATTTTTATTTTGGGATTGCAGTTCTTTCCCTCTTTAAAGTCGACAAGTACCCAGTCTTGTACCTTTGTTTCTCTGTTTGAATTTGTAAATTATTTTTACTTCAAATCAACGTAATGTAAATAATATTGCGGTTCTCCTCCTTAGCTGATTGGTTTAGTTCATGGCTTATAACTTTTTTTTTAAATCTCTATGAAAAAATGAATGGAAAAACACTTCTGGAACCAATGCTGCTGAAAAAGTGGGCAGGCACTAATGCACACTATGACAGGAAGACAAGAAGTGTTTGTGGAGGTGAAACGTCTCTTATGAACACACAAGTAACACCACAAACAATGAAACCGTACTAAAGGTGTGAAAATTCTGACTCCTCACCTGTGGGACAGTCTGTCCCGACTGCTGAGCCAGGTTTACATTCACATTCATGCCCCCGGCTGAGGCAGGGAACGGCGTCTGGTTCATGAACTGGTTCTGGTTGGGCGTCTGGCCCACCATGTTGCTAGCATGGCCTCCCATCATTGTTGGTGCCTGCGGCAACCTGGAGGGAGACATACTCATCTGCAAAAGAATAAAGAGAAATTAGAATTGAGCCACAAAAGTATGTTTTTGCCCTAAAAAACAATTTTGACAACATGAATGATAACGCTATTGACAAGTTTACTTTCTAGTGAAACAAGCTTGTTTTCGTGAATACAAATCCAAAAAGGCGCACACCTCAAGAACAATGTTGACTATAATTACACTTAAAATGAACGGAGAAAACATTTCAATCCAACTAAAAATACACTTTTTTTTAAATATAAAGTTCCAAAAACTCCAAAACTGGAATCAGTCTGGAATCACTTCTTGCTGCTCACCACTGGAACGGTACCCATGCCCATCTGAGGGGGGTGGGCCATAGGGGACGCAGCCCGAGGAGCTCCCACCGGTGACTGGGACATCTGCATGGTCACGGGGTTGAACTGGCCCATCCCTGAAGAGCATGATACAAACACATTAAAAGAAGGTAAAGAGCTTTTCTGTTCAACGGGAGATTGAAGCTTTTGAGTAATTCCTGCGCTACCAGTATGACCTGCCCGACTGCTTTTATCCTACTCAAGTCAACTTGAAATGGCATTCACAACTGATTTCACTTCTGTAATATGACATTTTACAGTGCAAATCATTTTCATTTTTGCCATAAATGGTTCAATTAAGGTTGCCCTCAAATGCGTTTACTTCTGACAATTTCAGAAAGGCTGCTGTTTTCAGAGATGAAGTTATTACATTCTGCCTAACATTTATGCCAAAAAGGAATCACAGACGATATAGAAGAATGTACACAACTGTTCTAGTCAGTGAGATTTTGGGAAAGACACTGAAGACTGGAGTAATGATGCTGAAAATTCACCTTTGCATCACAGAAATAAAAGACATTAAAACAGAAACAGTTATTTTAAATTGTAATATTTTACAATATTACTGTTTTTACTGTAGTTTTAATCAAATAAATGGAGACTTTAAGCATTAGATACTTCTTTTCAAATACGTAACTACCTCAAACTTTTGAACAGTAGTGTATATACACTGCCCGTCCAAAAAAAAAGTCACCACCTGGATTTAACTAAGCAAATGGGTCCCATTGGATAATTACTGCATGGATGATTATGTTTCAGCCGGCAACAAGTTATTTAACCCTAACTGATGCAATGAGTAGCTTCTCATTTCTTAAACAACCATGTCGGAAGACATCCTGTATTCGTGGAAAAGATGTTAATCTGTTTCAGAAGGGTCAAATTATTGGCATGCATCAAGCAAAGAAAACATATCTCCTTTTATTAAGTTTACCTTTGACCAATATTTTTGGATTCAAACACTAAAGGGGGGAGATTGCTGAAACTACTAAAATTGGGTTAAGAACTGTCCAACGCATTATTAAAAACTGGAAGGATAGTGGGGAACCATCATCTTCGAGGAAGAAATGTGGTCGGAAAAAAATCTTGAATGATCGTGATCACTTGAACGTTTGCTGAAATCAAATCTTAAAAAAACAACAGTAGAACTCACGGCTATGTTTAATAGTGAAAGTAAGAGCATTTCCACACGCACAATGTGAAGGGAACTCAAGAGATTGGGACTAAACAGCTGTGTAGCCTTAAGAAAACCACTTATCAGTGAGGCTAATTGGAAAAAAAGGCTTCAGTTTGCTAGGGAGTATAAAGATTGAACTCTGGAGCAATGGAAGAAGGTCATGTGGTCTGATGAGTCCAGATTTACCCTGTTCCAGAGTGATGGGCGCATCAGGGTGAGAAGAGAGGCGGATGAAGTGATGCACCCATCATGCCTAGAGCCTACCGTACAAGCCTGTGGGGGCAGTGCTATGATCTGGGGTCGATGCAGTTGGTCAGGTCTAGGTTCAGCAACGTTATGTGCCCAAAGAATGAGGTCAGCTGACTACCTGAATATACTGAATGACCAGGTTATTCCATCAATGGATTTTTTCTTCCCTGATGGCACGGGCATATTCCAAGATGACAATGCCAGGATTCGTCGGGCTCAAATTGTGAAAGAGTGGTTCAGAGAGCATGAGAAATAATTTTCACACACGGATTGGTCACCAGATTCCAGACTTACCCCATTGAGAATCTTTGGGATGTGCTGGAGAAGACTTTGTGCAGCAGTCCGACTCGCCCATCATCAATACAAGATCTTGGTGAAAAATTAATGCAACTCTGGATGGGAATAAATGTTGTGACATTGCAGAAGCTTATCAAAACGATGCCACGGCGAATGTGTGCCGTAATCAAAGCTAAAGGCGGTCCAATTAAATATTAGAGTGTGTTTTTGTTTTTTTTGGACAGGCAGTGTATGTATACAGAATGAAAAACCATACCTTGAGGGACCTGCATCCGGGCCATCAACTGATTTGGCACATTGGACATAGGAACAGGTCCATCTGAGGAAATAAGGCATATTTTAAACAGCTAATCAAGAAAGCAGCCAGGTTAAATATAACAACCAGAAGATCAAAGCATTACAAAAACAAAGCCACTAACTCGGAGGCCGGATGGCTTGTCCAGGTCCTATAGTGTTGGGCTGGGGAAGGCCAGGCTGCTGAGGACCCTGAGCGCCCATTTGGGGCTTCGACAGCCTGGACTTTCTCTTCTCCTCCAGCTCCTTCTGGATCTTATAGATCTTCTCAGCCAGAAAGTGGTAATACTCATCCTGGACACGAGATGTTAAGAGATATAAAAACATGAGCCACCTGGTGCCTTCTTACAGTCACAAAACACCATCCTGAAAGAAGGGTAAGACGTAGGAAGAAAGTTTGTATGCTTTACCCTGCTGTTGGCAGACTCGTACATGTCACCTTCCACCTTGCGCGCATAAGCGACCAAGTTCTCCATGCGTCTGTCCTTCAGTGCTGCAGGGTCTGGGGTCGGGAATATGGCTTGAACTCTGTAGGGAAATACAGGGTTAAGAGAACTGCCCTTGACAAATCATGAATTTGAAACATGATGACTTCAACTCACAGCTTGTGCACTAGGTGATTCCTCAAGTCCTGAGTGACGTGCTCGTGCCAGGGCTTCTTCATGCCAGGCATTGACAGCGGCGCAGCTGTGGGTAGGTTCCCCGTGCCGCCCAAGTTCAACCCGTCTGGCATCATCTGACTGTGGGAGCAGGATTACAACATTAGTTTTCAAGTTTTGCCTTCCAAAAACTTAAATTCTTCAAGCAAAAATCAAAGAACGTACTGGTGTGACGACATTTCGCTCAAAATCAGGCCAAAAACAAAAATCATTTTGAGTTTGTTTCAATGTTAGTTTTAAAAATATTTTTCCATTTTATCATCTCAGATTTTCACATTCAACCGTTTATTGCTACAGAATTGCTGTAAAATCATTGTACAATGACATTGTTTGCACTCTTACATTGCTGGACTCTACAGATGAACATTTCCTGCTTTGCAATATGTGTGAGAGGTTAAAGGTGAGGGGTGAAAGTGAAGAGACTCACTTGTTGAGGGATAAGGGGAGAGAGGAATCAGTGTGAAGGTTCGTCTGATCGGCCATACCGTTACCGCCGATGTTCATCTGGTTAGTGCCTGAAGATGTTGTGGGAAACCAGACAGGGGTTACACACGGATACACAATATGAGGAGCAGCATGATGTTTCAATGCATACTGACAGCAGATGCAATTAAATCTATCGTTTATAGACCATGATGCACTTGATGCCAATTTTGATCTTTATCCATGCATTTAGCAAATCTAATTACGCAATAAAGATTCTGATGCACTTGTGCATGTTTAAAGATATTTGATAAATTGCATTTAGTAGATATAATTATGCAATAGAATGTGTGTATGTTTAATAAATGGCTCACAGTAATCAATACGATGCAAGATGAAGTTACAGAATGACAGCAGCTTTCAAGGCTAATAATGAAAAATACGCAATAAATATTCAGCTCTTCCTCAAAAAACACTTTTTCGATTTCCTTGCGAATTGAAGTTGCTACCTAGTGCAGGCATGGAGCGCATCTGCTGCTGCTGGGTCTGCGTGGGCTGCTGTCCTGCGACCTGTGTCTGCGCAGCTGGCTGGTTCCCGTATGGGAGGCCGAGTGCGGCGTACGCCCGCTGCATAGAGCTGGGGTCTATGTGCGTGGCGCTGCTGATGGCGGGCGTAGCGGGTTGACTCGTGCCCACAGGGCCCAGCGGAGCCTGCATGCCAGTGTTAGGAGAGCTCAGCATCGCTGCAAATAGAAGAAACAATGTTTGTTGAATCAAATCAAACTACTTTTATTCATGTATTCTGAAGGTTTTTGCAGAGGGATTTTGTTATACATAATTCACCTGATTTACATATTTTATTCCTAAAAACATGGTAAAATTGTATTTTTATCTGACTGTTGATAGAGAGAGATATCCAAAATCCCCTCTGCTTCAACTTTAATTTGTCCACTAAATAAAATAACTTTGAACCTGGCTTTATCCATTGTTTAGATTTCTGTTCTGGAAGTATATGCAAAATTAGTGCATAAATAATTAGAAATTTAAACATAACATTTAAGAAAGTATGCAGTACTAAAAAAAAGTCTACAAATCTTAATGTAATCAATCAACTGGGGAAGTATGGTGATATCTATCAGTTAATTTATAATAATTGCAATCTTGCAGTAATTCCACTTGATCTGGAAACAGAAGTGACTGAAGTGGAATAGCCATTTTGCAAACACAGAGCACTTCGAGCAGCGGCAGAGAACAGAACTGCAAGAGACACTGAGAGAGCGTGCTTCTGTTGCCACTACAAGGGGATTTAAACAAGTCAGTGATCGGCTGTCCAATCAGAGAGCGGGAGCTCTGTGTGTCCCACCCCTGTGAAAAACCAGGGGTGGAGCCCCTCCCCCGCAGTGTCAGATTACAGTCCCGCTGCCTGCCGGAATCCGCTGCTGGTCTCATGCTTTCACATTCAGAGCGCAGCCGAGCTGCACACACGACCTACAGGTGGCAGCACTCATCTGAAAGCACCCCGTATCTCAAAGCAAGAGATGCAAACACACAATCAGTAGAGGAACAAACCTGAGTTCATAGATTTAAAACATTAATTTAGACATTTTTATACATTTAAAATAGTCCATTTTGTGTCTCAGTGCAGAAGGACGATTTTCATTTTCCTTTTTTTTTTTTTTTTTTTGCATTGATCAAATTGCAAAAAATCTCAATAGCCCTAATAAGAGACTAAATATTTATGCAAAATATTTAGTTATTTGTGAGATTCAGCCATTAACTGTACTACTTCAATCACATGATAGTGCTGGGAACTTTTTTGTTTGTTTGTTTCATACGCAGTGTTACCATGAAGTAGCATGAAGTATAACCTTGATCTATGAAAATATGATCAAAATCCAGCTTGGAAAGTAAGCTCATGCACATACCTGCAAACTCACAAGAGGTCAAAAAGGTGACATAGTTCGAAATATAAACCTTGTAGGGGGTCTGGTGGCTTACCCCCCAGAAGAAAATGTTTGAGAATTTAACATGTAAATGAATCGTTCTGGTGCACACTGACAACAAAATAAAGTAAAAAGACAACATGCTCAAGGTAAAAAAAAAAAAAAGCACATTTATACACAAACTTTTTTTGTACAGTGCAACTCTGTTGTCATCAGTGTTCATACTTCTCTTTGTGAGCAGTGGAGTAATTTATTTTTGCTAATTTTAATGTTCACAGAGTGCGCATACTAATCACAAACCTCCATCTTTTCAGCTGCAGAGGTGACAGAATCTGCATCTGAAGTGTCATTTAGATGTATTTACACACTGTTTGATGAAGCTGAGGTGCCATAAATGTATTTACACTGCAAAATTTAAAATGCATAAATAATTTTATAGGATTAATGTAATAAAATATTTATGAACATACAAGTTTATAATGTTGGGAAAAATGCAATACTTTTAAATACGAAACCAAACCACCAGTAGACGGTAAATTATTGTTTTAATGAGCGAGTCATTAGTCATTCATTCAAACTGCTGATTCATTCAGAAACGAGGCAAGTGACTGTCTTTATGAATGGCTCACTGATTCATTGACTCACTCGATTTGTTCAAATACGTGGATTCATTCAGTAACGAAACATGCTGTGTTGCTCGGAGACACAAAACAGTTCTGCCGTGGCTTTGATTGAAACTTTGTCAGCGAACTTGAGCAAAAACAGTCAATATTATATTAAAAATTGCGAACTTTGTGTCTGTTTAACTCACAACAAAGAACTTCCACGCCGACGACATGTTTACACGCGGATGTGAGTGTAAGTGTGCCGTCAAAACAGACCAGCTGTGAGATGAGGTGTGTTGGATTTGAAGCAGCAGCGCGCAGACCGATCAGACAGCACGTCTAGCGATCGAAAGCATGCGCAGTCGGTTGCTCCCTATACTCTCGCGGTGCTTTGATTCTACGCGATCGGTCTGCGAATCGCTGCTTCAAGTCGAACCGAGAAAGGGTCTTTGGTCGAACACACTCTTGTCTTGCAATTTCACTCTTCGAGCTTGCAATTTCTCTCTATATATCGATTTTTTTTTTAAGCGATTCGATATGAGGCAATACCGTTCGATATACAGTAGTTTGATACGAGCATATCTGAAAATATAGCGGAGGACACAGACTGAGCTGCTGCTGAGAAAGTGCATAATCCAATTTGCTCTAAACGTGTGACAAGCTTCATATTAAGGCCTTCAAAAACTTGTAAGACATAGTTTATAGTTTCGTTTTGCATATCAGTTTTAAGCGGCTCGGCCCGTCAGATGCTCGGACAGAAAGGCTGCGTATGCCGCTGACAGAGACACTAGGCTACTCGTGCGGTTTAATATGTTTGAGATGTGCTGTCTTCTTGAATGCATAACTTACATTTCACAGGTATATTCTTAATCTGTAAATGTTAGGAAGTCATGGAAATATTAAAATTTTTCTGTCAGGAGTGCATTCTGTCAGGAGGGATTATCCACTAAACTTCACAAACTTCAGTGAACGAGCGCCGCCATGCACATGCGCGCCAAACAGACAGAGCTCAATAAAATAGGAGCGCAATAACTCTGACTAAAATATACATGTCGCTGAAATATTTGTAGTTGGACAATAAATGTGACCGTATATTTTAAACCTACAAGTAAGTCTAATTTTATGATAGCACTGACTCTAAAGTGACAGTAATGGGGCAGGGCTGAATTTCAAAATCGCTGGTAGCCCTTTGGGCAGATATTCTTCAGATTTTGGTAGCCCAAAATGAATTTAAGTAGTCCGAATAAAAGAATTTATTAAAAAAAAGACATCGGCTGAACTTCACTGCAGACAAATCAGCATGATTAAAAACTTCAGTGATCTCTTTTTTCTTTATGCAGCGCCTGAAAATAGGCTAACTTTCGTCAACATAACCAACGTGACCACCTGCTTGCACAGGGAGCGTGCTGGGGACTATTTTCAGACACTGTGCACCCATGGTATGCAGCAAAGTTCCTTGATTATTACGCCGGAATGAGTATAGTTCCTAGCCATATCGGCCTAGAAAATTGCAGCTTTTCATTTTCCGTCGGTCTTGGTACATAATGTAACTACAGAAGAGTCAAGTTTTAAATAGGAAAAATATAGAAACACATAGGTCATTCTTGTGCGAGATGCTAATGGTCTAATCATTTAGATGCTCTATATGCTAAGCTACAGCTAAAGTGCTACCGCCAGACCCGAGATCGGCTGAATGGATTCGAAAATGTCTGATCTTTATTTTGGTGTATTGCATGTTCAGATATTCATACAACAAAATATTCTAGGGGCCATGAAATTTTAGTCAAAATCATTAAAAATGCTGCCGGTGGCTGGCAACTTTTTTCAAAAATGCTGGCTGGGAAGCAGTTAAACTGATGCATCGGATCCCCTATATGCCCGTTCACTTGCAGAAACTTTTCCCCATGAACTAGGACTTTGGGCCCCCCCCCGTTTCACCGCAGTAACCAGATCTAAATACGTTCCGGGTACATATTTGCCCCTCAGAAAGGTTCCTGCTCCGCGGTTAAGTCTTTTTTAAGGTCCGGAACTTTATGAGGGCTGGACTTTGGGCGCGGACATGCTGATTGGGTTGAGTTCACGCAGCCTTGTATTTCAAACACCATTATTCAGATAATTTTCTAAATATTACTGTTATTGTGTCATGAAATGTAGTTTTAAAAGTATTTCAGGTGAGAACGTAATTGTATAAAACTCAAATCTACGGTTTATTTATAAAGACCGCCTATTTGAAAATGTGCTTCGCCGATTTCGGAGACGTGAGCTCCACGTGATCAGCGGGCGCTCAGTGCTCATGTTTCCCGACGAGAGCAGCCTCAACTCGGCTAGTTCTTCTTATATTTGCCGCTGGCTCTAATGTCTCTGTAGTGGTTAAACAAAAGATGTCTTTTGTTTTGGGTAAATCTAACAGGTAATATTTGGTCTTTATTCTATTAATCTATTAATATGTTAAAATTAAAATAAAATGAGGCAATACTGTTTGATATAATATTTTGTTTCTTTGTAATGCATGTATGTTCCCTGAACTACATTTCTGCAGCTATTAATATGTTTAAATGAAACCGAAAAGAGGCAGTGGTGTTTGATATCATATTTCATCTTATTGTAAATACAGTGAGGAAAATTGCAGTAGCCAAGGCGAGCTGACTGACGTTATCAAGTGCGCTGCTCTTTGCAGAATTACCGGACTTGTGTCGTCCCGTCCGCGGGAGTTCACACTCCCGAGTCGAACTTGCGAAGTCCAAAATACAGAGGATGAAAGTCCGAAATTTGTGGACTTTGTATTGAGAAACGCGCGCAGACCTACGTCACCAGACAATTTGCCTAATCTTCTCGGTACTTTAGACCGCGATGGAAACGGAGACAGCAACAGGTCTGGGGAATAAAGCTCCTGGGACAAATTGTTCCAGGTAATTTTGGTGGAAAAGCGGCTATAGATGCACTTGAGATTTCTTTCTCCACTGTTTACGTTCACTTAAGACATAACTGACTGTGTTTACGAGAATACTTGCCAAGACAGTTATTTTGAGATAATTTTGTGTGTATGCGTTCATTCAGATGCAAGGATACGCGAAAGAGGAATCGATTCTGTGTACGCGCATTGTCTGAAACCCGTCTTTCTGTGCGCGCTTTGAATGAGTGCGCGCAGCTCCGAATGCGCGTGAATGGTTTAAAACACCTGAATGTTTAAATCGGCAAGACTTCGATAGTTGATCGTTGAAGAACCAACGATAACAATGAACTCAGCATCCACTCTCTTCTCTTGTCCGGGATACACTTCTTTGTTTGTTTACACTGGTTTTCGAAACCACGCCACCACTCCTGCCTTTTTGTACAACAGCAGCTGCTCCGGTCACGTGATCCTAGCTCAAAATTAGACGGCCCATGTTTTCGCTTTGCGAAACTGAAAAGATTAGTCAGACTGGTTAAAAAAAAAACATTCGCATTTTCGGTGCACGAATATTCGCGGTCTATGTGGAAGCATCCATAGAAATCTATTGTTTTATTCCAGCACGTCATCACGTCCGATATTCGTTTATGCTTTTTCCGCTCAGTGGTGAAAGGGCGTTACCCCTCCCAACTAGTGCACAACCCAACCAACATTTTGGTAATCCCGACTGGAAACAACACATAGCGCCTGGTATGTTCCGCTAGCGATTTTTGCGAGCCCTGTGGGTAATCAAAGTAGCCTAACACAACTCTGTGCTTTTGATTTCTTTTTTTTTTCTTTTTTAGTTTTAGTGAATTTAACTTCTGCTTTAAAAAGCATTGTTTTTGTTTTTAGATTGCAATGTTAGAACGAAATGTGATTTGAACCCTTTTTTGCACAAAGGCTTACATGGTTACATTCACTTTATTTGTTTTCATAGCTTTTAATATGTATCGTTTTGTTGGACACATGGTCTGTAAGTGAAATATTTATATATATATATATAACATAGATTTTTTTTAAATACAAATACAAAACCAAAAATACAAAGATATATACCGTATATCGCAAATCGCCCAAAAAATACAGAGATATTATTTTTTTGCCCATATCGCCCAGCCCTAGTTTGCAGGTATGCATGCAGCGAATGTATCGGTGCAGGTGGTTTATTTTAAATGAGAGTACGACTTACGCTGCTGGTTTCTCTTGTCACTGGCGTTTTTCAGGGGCAGACAGACGGGGCAGTCGTGCCGGGTGCAGTTCTTCCAGTGCGAGATGATCTGTCTAGAGGAGGCGCAGTGAGCCACTGTGGAAATGGAGAAAATCATAAAAAAAATTACAATACTGAGCAATCATGCACTTAAAAGAATTAGAAAAACCTGATGAATAAAAACCTGAATAAAAAGTATGAACAATGATCATCTATACGGTTGCTGGGGACGTTACAGGGTGGTTGATTACTGGGGAAATGGGGAATTTTTCTTCAAAAACTTGGAATCTTGAAATCGCTTTTGGACAATTATGACATTAGAATAGAATGACATGTTTAGGTAGCAACGTTGTTTTGAAACGCCACCCATGTCTATGGTAACATCCTAAACTAAAATTATGGAAAGAACTATGAATTGAACAACTTCACACTTCAACTCATACAGGTTTTTGATCAAAAATTTTATAAAATTATAAACATTACATTTCAGCTGAACAAAAAAAATTAAGTATGTTATATGTAATTGGTCTGAAGAAAAAAAACGGTAGGTGGGCTGAATGAAAATGCAAATTCACACTCTGACTCTAGGTGGCACTTATGGAAAATCAAAAAGACAGCGGTTACCCCATACACAAAGTTGTGCTGAGCTGCCTAATACCATCAAAACGTTTCTAAAGACAGACAGTACTCTTCAGATGTCCATTCACATAAAAACAACTCAGATTTGCACCCATCACATGAATAGCTTATTTCAACATCTTAACAGCGAATTTCAAAAAGAAAGGCAACAAGTTTGCAGGTAGATAAATGTTTTCTATGTTACTGGGCCGTCATTAAGTTTGTATTAACCGTTTTATCTACTAACAATCAAAATTCAAAGTAAATTATTTACATTATATTTGCAATAAAAAAAATCATATTAGTTTAAACAAATTGACGAGAGCTGTGCAAGACAACACAGATATACAGAAATAGAAATAATTTGTGTCAAACTGAATTGAATTGAATTTCCAATGTAGCGAGGTTGATTATAATGGAAGCAATGTAGTTTTGCGACAACTTGGTTATTTAAACAGTTTTTCTATCTCGGTTTCTGCTGTGGAAATGTGCAAAATGGGTCCAGAATGGGTGCTGAAAAATGGCTTATGATATTAAGGTCCCTCCTGCAGTGTAAGCCAAGTATTCAAGAGTGATATAAATAATCATGCTCCTCTTAATAAGCACAACTAATAAATCAGACATAACACTCTTGACGAGCAAGACTTCTTGACATTTGTTTTTCACACCGTAATAAAACACTCCGCCCGAACGAAATCATGTCAAGGAATAAAAGGTGTTTCGACGTTCCAGAATCCTTCATACATAGACAGTGAGACCACAAGAGCCACGATTGACTTCCCAAGTTTACACGAAGCCTGAGTGCCCGGCCAGACAGTTTAACACTGAGATGTAAAGTCATCACCGAAATATGGTTGTGGACAAAGAGAGACGGAGGAACAAGGAAGGATCATACACAAGCATGTCAGATTGACTTTACGAAGATGGCACATGACAGACCATGATTTCTATAAAATTCAGAGCTTGGAGGTGTTAACCTGCAGACGGTAAGAGCTGAAGGGGAGTCCAGGTAGTAATAACATAACATAAAATTGGGTCTCATTTTAGACATATCAGAACACCTGGATCAGGACGACATCCCCGCAGGCGGGGCGGTCATTGGGTCATGTGGTTGATGGACGTGTCTTGTTTTGTTGTGTGCAAGACATGTAAAGGCACCTAGAACTGGCGTGCGCTCCGTGAATTCGCGTGGACCCGCCGCACCACCCGAGGTACCGTTCTGGGGACCATGCCCACCCCGATGGGCACTGCTGCTGCAGTGGGAGGGAAAAAAAAGAAGAGTTTGATTAGTAGACAGAAAGTTTCATTTCGGGTTGTTAATAAAAGAAAACAAATGCATTTTTCTAAATATTCAGTTGCGTTTTGTCAGATAAAGCCCACGCCACGATGGGAGGGCTGTCCTTTGGTGAAGTTGTGATTTTATTCGCTGAGGTGTTAAGCGTCCATTTTACGCCTTAATCAAAACAATGTGTTCTATCCTCTTGGCTTCAACAACACAGAATTGTTTTAAACCAGTTATTATGTAAAACAGTACAGACACAACCTCAGTAAAGGAATACGTGAAATAATTGCAATGTTTTAAATCATGTTTTTAATATTGAAATTTTTGAAAATGTAATCATGTCTGTGAATGCAAAAAACAAAGCTCGAATTTACAACATCAGACACCAAGGTCTTCAGTAACAATAATCATCAGAAACGCAAATTACGTATTTATGCACCCTTTAATTAAATGTAAAAAAAAAAAATCTTACTGACCTCAAACTATTCAGTTAAAAAAAAAATAAATATAAATAAGCAACTTAAAATTAAATATCTGTGTTGACCTAAATTACCCAATTGACGGATTGACAGTTAGCAGTTAATTTTCAGATATGACTGTTTTCGTTCATTTCAAACACACTTCAAAATTTAATGCAATAAGCCGCTTTTCCACCAAAATAACCTGGAACAATTTGTCCCAGGAGCTTTATTCCCCAGACCTGTTGCTGTCTCCGTTTCCATCGCGGTCTAAAGTACCGAAAAGATTAGGCAAATAGTCTGGTGATGTAGGTCTGCATGCGTTTCTCAATACCAAGTATGCAAATTTCAGACTTGCATCCTCGGTACTGTATTTACAATAAGATGAAATATGATAGCAAACACCACTGCCTCTTTTCGGTTTCATTTAAACACATTAATAGCCGCAGAAAGAAAGCAGAAATGTAGTTCAGGGGGGGGGGGGGGGGAATAAAGTACATGCTTTACAATGAAACGACTATTATATCAAACAGTATGAATCATCATTTTCATTTTAACAGGAAAGAATCAAAGACCAAAGATTATCTGTTAGATTTACCCCGAAAACTAACTATAGTATGTTTAACCAGACCGAGAAGATCAGAGCCAGCGGGGAAATGTACAGAAGGGCTAGCCCCAGTTGAGGATGATTCGGCGGGTAACATGAGCATGAGCGCCCGCTGATAGCGTGGAGCTCAGTACCTACGAAATCGGCGATAGCAATTTTCAAAAAGGCGCTGTAGTCTTTAGAAATAACACCGTTAGATGTGAGTTTAAACAAACTACCATTCTCGCCCGGAACATACTGAAATACTTTTAAACCTATTATTATGACAAATAACAGAAAGATTTCTACATCTATCTGAATAAGATAAATATAAAATGGTGATTGGTTGAAATACAACTTGCGGCGTCAACTCGCTCAACCAGCATCAGCTTAGTGCCTTGTCAACCCGGCCCAAGTTCCCACCTTTGCGAACAGGTCCGAGGACCCTTTGAAAAACGTACTTTACCTAGCGTATCCCTCAGCAGGGAATTTGCCCTCTTATGGATAGCTGGGCAAAATTCAAATGGCTTGACCCAGAACCTTGTTTATTAGATAATTGGTCTGCTCGGTGACAAAACACCGCTAATACGCACTAGTACCGGCTCCAAGCCAAGTCCCTAGTTCCTGGGTAAAGTTCCTGCAGTGGAAACGGGGCTTTAGACTTCATTTAGCCAGATTATCCACTCTTGCATCAATTCGGTCCCGGGTAAATCCGCACTTACTAGTTACAGCTCCCTCGAAAGATACATAATAAGAATAAATAGCTGCTGAATAGATGCGTGACGCAGAGACAAGAGAGGCCTGAAGTGTTCTGGACTGAACCGGAGCCAGCTGTGGAGGGTTACTCACCAGATTTGGCACGCTGGAAGCACCCTTCAGGGTGGGCTGGAGGCTGTTGGGAAGAGCTGCCTTGTTCTGGATCTGAGCGTTTAACCCAGCGCCGGACATCTGCTGGATCGAACCCTGTGCGTACTGCTGCCCGAACGGGCCGTTAGCGGTTGCAAGACCCATCTATGGAGGATAACATTTTTTTAAAAAGACCATCAGCATCTGTGAACCTCACCGAATGTTCATGAAACAGTGGCTCAAAAGGGCTGACAGTGTAGCGTTTCAATTTAAATTCATGGAGAGCAGGCAAGGCGTTACACAGGCACAAGGTCCTGGTCTCTGCCAGTGTAGCGTAGACACTGTCGAGTCAAACATTCATAGGTCAAAGAGTGTACTAAAAGATACTGTCATCAGCTGCTCCGTGACATCCGTCCGCTCACGTACGAGCAGTAGAGACCGACTTGCCTTTAGGGGAGAGCTTGAGAATGAGAAAAACAGTGTCTGCTCTTCATAAAAACACCAAACCAAAGATGCACTGATGATACAATAATTAAACTTTTAGATAATATACACTACCGTTCAGAAGTTTGGGGTTGGTAAGATTTTTAAATAGATTTTCCTCTTATGCTCACCAAGGCTGGATTTATTTTGCAAAAGAAGTAATAGAAGTATATTGCCTGCACCCCCCCCCTTTAAATATTTAACAATGTAAAGCAACTGTTTTCTATTTGAATATATTTTAAAATGTAAAGGCAAAGCTAGATTTACTCAAGAAACATTTCTCATTATTAACAATGTTAAAAACAGGATTTAGGATTCTTGGTTGAATAGAAAGTTTTTAACACCAATTAAAAAAGTAAACCCCCTGTCATTTAATTTACGACAAAAGGAGGATTTGGACATCATAAAAGTATTTACTGTCACTTTAGATCAATTTAATTTGCCCTTGCCTGAATAAAAGTTTTAATTTCTATAAAAAAATTTGCTGACCCCAAGCTTTTGAACAGTAGTGTAATATTTTGCATCAGCAGTGTAATTTTTTATGCTAAAATAATACCCGTTTAATGCTCAAGTTACTTCAAAATATCTCTCTGACGTCATCCACCAATAGAAATAAAATGGAGCAGGTTCATTAGAGGATTAACGATTATGAATTGTGGAGCATTGGGGGGAAAAAAAGCCTTTTCATTTAACTTTTTTCTTTAAAGAAACACACAAGGATTAATTGTTTGCAATATGATCTATAATTTGCATTTATAAAAAAAACATGAATTTTCACACCAACTTTAATCTATCATTTACTGCTACTAAACGAGGTGCATGTACATGAATAACTGCATTAAACCGGAGTTACTTAGAGCACTTTTCAGTGATGCTTTCACAGCATGGTTCTGCAGCGGAGCGGCAGATCAGAGCTCCTCCAGTGGTGTGTGTAAACCGGCCCATCCCCCACCATCACTAATGTGAGCCTGCAGCCATTAGCGCTGCACGCACCGCTGCTGAACGTGCCACACTGAGGAACTCCCTGTCCTGAGCAATAAACATCTCCGCTGCCTGTCGCTCTCCCACTTTCACTCTAACACTCTGTCCATGCAAGCAATAAAACTTCTCTTCCACATTAAACTGACTTTTCTAACAAACTCAGGGCTCAACAATAAGGACTGCCCGATGGCCCGGGGCCAGCGTGAAAGACGTTTGGGACAGTAGACGTATTTGTCACTTGCCCGATCGGGCCACTGCAGCGTTGTCACGACATTTTATCATTTGCTTGTGTTTTTAAGACTTGTTAAAGGGGTCATATGATGCTGCTAAAAATAACATTATTTTGTGTATTTGGTATAATGAAATGTCTATGCGGTTTATAGTAAAAAAAATTAAATAAAAACATTATTTTCCACATACTGTACATTATTGTGTCTCATCTCTTGCCTCGCCTTTGAAAGGTTCGTATTTTTACAAGCTCATCAGTTTCATCGGTGTGCTGTGATTGGGCAAGCCTCCTATCCGTTTGCATGTGATTGGCCGAATGCCTCAAGCGTGAGACGGAAATGTCACGCCCCTCACCACCATACTGTTGATACCGTGTCCGGCCAGAGCGACGAGACAAAAACATTAAAACCTATTATAAACGAGGCATTTTTTGCATCCAGTGGGACATAATTACTGATTATAATAACACTTATACTGTTTTTTTTATGCGTTGCATCGCGCCACGTAAACATAAAAACATGTCTGCATTTGTGATCGGAGAAATGACAAACAACAAGTGCTACTCTACACTGCCCAAAACTCGCGTTTGAATCATCAGTGGCAAATGATAAAAGAAAACGTACTTATGTGAGTTAGAACTGCCGGCATTTTAGTCTTACGTTACTCTCCCAGGATCAGTAAACCGTCCTCCACAAAATGTGCTGCACACATCCCAATATTTGGGTTGAACTGGTCTGGAACAGTGTTGTAAATAAAAATTAACCACTGATTTCTAGTCGTGTCCTCTATTGGAAGACCAAACAAAGTAGTTTCGCTTTCCCAACGAAAAAAACACGGCGGCCTAGAGTGAGCGGAAGCCCCGGCTTAGCGTGAGCTGAGGCCGGGATAGAGTGAGCAGAGGCAGCGGGGTTGAGAACGGCGCAGCCGGCAGATCCGACGAAGGAGCGGCAACCACATGAGATGATGTTGTTTAAACTGAATCCAAGCCGTTCACACAGAACATATGCCTATTTATCACATTTTCTATAGGGATATCACTGTTGCACTCGTATCTCGCACAAGAGAGTGGCATGTTTAGAAAAACATGTAACTATTAATGTAAAAAAGTTCAACTTGTAAAAAACTCTCAAGACTTGGGCGTTTTTACCATCCCACTGACTCGCATGTTTTGTAAAAGGAGAGAAAGAACAGTAACTCTTTGATTGATTTTGGTCTTTGTATAAACATACATACATGGCATCGCATCGCCCCAAGATTGTTCTAATTGTTAGCAAATTATTAAATTATATTATGGTTTATAAACCGTATTTAAATTATTGCACTTTTTTCAAAAGCATTATGTCGTGTATTTATTGCTTTGAAGTGAGTATGTGTAGTTAGTAATAGTTTCCTCGATGAGCCCTATGAATACCTCAGGAGAGAGAGCAAAAAAGCTTTTTTTCCCTAACGGAAATAATGCCATTTTAAATTTGTGCCAACATCCTAAATCGAATTTGCCCGCATTTGAGCACAAAATTTTATTTAGTTTCAGCATTTTGAAGCCCTATAGCAACACCTAAAATTCGAATGCAACGTTTTTTGCATTCCCTACAATATCGACAACAGGTAATGGACCTTTTTGTCAATAAAAGTTAACTGAAAATATTTACATTAATGTAACTGCACCTGAAATTGACAAAATAATTTATACATTAGTGTTGGACGATATGCTCAATTTTCATACCGTCCTATCGTCAGCCTGTGAAATCGCCGATACACGATATTATCGTGCTAATTTATTTATTTACCCGCGCTGTCTACTTTTACTTAGTTCTGTTGCTGGAAGTGATCAAACTCCAGCGTAAAAGGATAAAAATAGCCTAGGGTTCTACTGCAAGATAATATGGATCCAATATCGGACTACCCTCCTCTTTTGTTGTGGCCAGCCTCCGCACCCACGGGCTTTAAAATGTAAATATCGGCATCAGATCGATATGAAAAATTATGCCTATATGTCTTGCCGATAAGAGGAATACATGAACTCACATGTGCCCTACGCCTCGTCTTCTGCTCGAACAAATTCGGCGATTAGATCACGTCAGCATTGTGGCTCGTTCTTGAAGCAAAGTTTTGCCTGAATGACCAGATTCATGGTTTTGGATCGCTGCATTTAAACTGAAAATGCACGTAAAGAATGACGCGCTCTCTCCTCGCTGTCGGGTGGATATAGTGACAGCACCATACACGTGCACGTGCAGCAGCAGCAGCGGTAGCTTCCCCTGGGTCCTAATGCCCATTCGGTAAGGAGTTTTTATTTCGTAGGGGGTGCTGTTGGCCTACTTCTAATAAAATGATAGTAAAATACACAAATAACATTTAGAACATTTGTTTCTGATTAAATAAAGCAGTAGTTGATGCCATAAATTCATGAGTATGTTTTGATTTTTTAAAAGGCAGAGCTATAGCTTACGAGGAACAAAAGACAAAAAAATCAAAAAAACACGACCTTAAAATTAAATTTGTGTATATACTGAATGGGATGGATTCAGTTAAGTGTGTTCAATATGTTATATTTTTGAAACAAAAAATTATGAGCTCACAAGTTTCCGAATTTTTACAGAACCTCTTCTGGTTTTACCATTAAAAATGTTTTTAAAATCTTAAAATAGAACGTTAAGGGTACCACTGCATCTGTTTCGTGGAAGAAAGAAAGAAATAAAGAATGCAGCGATTTGAATCTCATTTATTATTACTATTTTCAAATCTTCAAGTACAGTATTATAAAAGAACGTTCATTATGTTTCTTTTAGGGATGCTTCGATCAGGATTTTTGCAGCCGATACTGATTACCGATTTCTTGTCAAGGTGATCGGCTGATACTGATGCCGATTCTGATGCTTTAAGCTTTATATAGACGTTTCATCTGGCGCACGCGCCTGGCCCGGAGTTAACATCCGGTCTGTGTTTGTTTATCAGTCTAGCTATGGCGCCGGAGGCCTACAAACTACATGCAGTTAAGGTGATGCAGTAGGCGAAGCGGGATCAGGTGTTGTGCTGGGGGAGTGTTTCCCTACATTATTATTGTGGGGCGCTCGCACCAATATCAAAAAATTTCGAGTGATTTTCCAAAGGCTTCGTGAATAAACATGCGCACGTACTGCCCGTTAAAAGCAAAAAACAATTATTTCTGAAGGAAGACTATCTTTAGAAAATTTTCGATGTCATTTTCATTTCATCTTGCATGTTATATGCCTGATAAAGCAGCGTTTGTAAGCTCAGCGCTGCTTTGTATACAGCCGTTACTGGAGAAACCTCGGTTTCTCCCACTTTAAAGCAACTCCTGCTGGCAGAGAAATGGGGGTAGGGGGGGGGGGGCTTGGGGGAAGGGGGGGACAGGTGAAATTAATTAGCTTTTCAGTAAGTCTGCCTGATTTACGCAGCAAACATATTTTGCTTTTCCTATAGACCCTTTTAGGGCTGACGTCAAAATGACGTCACAGCGCTAGCTGGAGGCAGAAAAACAAAGGGGAAATTGGAGGCGGCCAATTCAAACCAGCGCAGACTCAGCTACATAAAGAGCTTAAAATATTGTCTTATTGTGATGTTGGGTGCCAGAATCGACGTAGTAGAGGCTCCAATTTAAAATTTTAAAGCATACCCTGCTGCCACCGCCTGACAAAAAAAAAAAAGATGACAGCTGTGGTTAAATGCGATAAAACGAGCGGACTGGACAGAAACGATAGTCAAAAATGCTTGCGCTTGCAGCACACACACTTGTCAGAAAAGGTTAAATATAGTGTTGTTTTTTTGTTGTTATGTATTATGGTTTGTGTTATAAGTCTAAAGATTTCTTATGCATCTCACGACTATGTCGTGTATGAAATAATGTCTGTGCATGTGTAAAACAACAAACTGACGATTTATATGCTTAATCATCTGTAATTGTATATATACATTGTTGTGATTGATTGTGGCTGGAATTTTTAAGAACTTGGTAAGAAAAAAATAATCAAATACATAGTTTAAAATTAGTTTCTGGAATTTTTATTTCTAGAAAATATTCACATCTTAATTTAAATGTACTGTATTGTAAAGTAAAAGTATGTAATGTCACTGTAAACTTACATCATTTACAGGAAGTATATACTTTAAAATAACTTTGTATCATTACATGACACATACATCTTCAAATAACATATCCATCACATTGAATGTTTAACTTTTTTTGTATTTTGGCCCAGGTAACTCTAATGTAGCTGTAAAATTAGTTGCCTGCTGAAATTGAAATATACACATCTTCATCATGACTAGACAGACACGGTGAGCTTGTCTTTACTCTACACGTTACACGTAGGTTTCTCTAGTAGAGTGAATATTCAAACCGGAAGTAATCCTGTCAGATCGTCCATCCTTTGAGTAACGTTACAGGTCGGCCGATCTGGTTTCGTCCGTTAAAGTTAACCTTTTCAAATAACAGTCGCGATCTCGGACAGTGAGTGACTTTACATATGCAGGTCAAATCGGATTTTCTCCAGTCATTGTAAAAAAAAAAACAAAAAAAAAACAAGGGCTAACAACATTCATAGCTTAGCGTTAGGAGCAGTCAGTGGAATCTTTCTGCCTCCACCTAAGCTCTGCCCACAGAAAAACGGCACGGACAGAAAAAGGGTCTAGCTATATCCACGGGAGCTGCGGATAATCCGTGAGTCGGGTAATAAAAATAAAATGCATTCTGATTATTTGCGGGTGGGTAAAATCATAAACTACATTTTTTTTTTTTTATAATTTTTTTCATGAGAGATGATTGTGTGGTGGTGTGTGCGTTGCTTCTGATCGGGAAGTTGCCCAGAGGGCAGAAACGGTGACATTCAGTAACAATAAAGTTTTGTGAAAGGAGTAAAGCCTGTGTTTAATGCTATTGAGGGAGGATAGTGGGTCAAACGAGCCCGGTAGTTCGGTACCAAGCCGGTACTAAAAAAAATGAAAAACGTGTACGGTAAAGGTTTTCTTAAATACCAGTGGTACCGAGTACCTCGTCAACCCGGTTCTTGAGGCACGATCCGAAAGCTATCCTCTTCCGGTGTTGCCAAGTCCGCAGGAATTGGGCCTGCTTAACACTGTTGTCCGCGTGGTTGACCAAACGACCCACTAAACGTGATATTTAGCCACTGGAATGCAAATTTTACCAGGGGAACCATGCCAAAACATGCGTATTTTATCCTCGGAACGCGATTTTTAACAGGGGACCCCCCCGAAACGCGATTGGGCGGGTTTTGTTGTGAAAACCTGGCAACCTCTTCATAAAAGTAGTGGCGACCTCAAGAGGAAACGCATCAAACTAACAAAACACCCCGATCAAGTTCAAGAAGGTAAGTTTCAATTACATTTTTAATATTTAGAGCTTCTGTAATGAATATTATTCTATATTTTAATTAAAATTTCGGTTTGAAATAAACATCGCCGTTAGCATATACATAGTTAATCGTTAGCATAAGCACTGCTAACGCTAATATAATGAGCATTAGAATTAATTTTGTTCATTTTGTTCAAAATAATTTAGTGGTAATAGTGTTTTTAAACTAAGTTTACAACTATTTGATATACACAATAGTTTGTAAATCTTGAGCTAAAGTATTATAAAAGCCTGAGGTTGTTTATTTCCTAAAAAGTTATATTTAGCTGGTGTCAATGATCTAATGTTGCATTTGGTCAGACTAAGACCTACGCAGACAACAGAGTTCTGGCAGCAGAACTATGAATAAACTTTTGGGTGAAACTTGTTTACTTTTTTCATACTTTTATTAATTGTGGAAAAACTTGAAACAATTTTAAATAACTATAAAGACTGGCATGGTTTTGTATATTTAAAGATATATAATTATAATTATAATAAAAAATGTTGTTCAACTTAGCATGTTTTGTGTTTTGCGTTGGTACTGAGAAGTGGATTCTACTGGTATAGGGACAGAATACTGAAATTGGGTACGTGGAAAACATAGCGTAGGTAATATGGCAAAAGAAGATATTTTGTTTATAAATAAATGTTCATGTAATAGTCAGCCCACGATCAGCCGCTTTTGTTACCGTTATTCCCTTACGGCTCCGACAACTCCAAAAGACGAATTTTAGCAAAGCAGCGTGGAGCGACGCTTCAGAAAAGTGCGCGGCCCCACCCCCTGCGCCGGTATAAACATACCTCGACTTAGGTGTGGCCGAGGATCAGACCCGGGTTCCTGTGGGAACATATCATCATTCAAAACATACACAACAAATAGCGAATTTTTCATTGTTGCGTCTAAGCGTCCCGCCCCTCATCTCAGCGGAATGTGTCCGGTGAATGGTGTGAGAGAGAGAGAGGGAGAGAGATAGGCGAGAGAGAGGAGGAGGACGAGAGAGAGAGAGGAGAGGGAGAGATGGAGGGAGAGAGGAGAGAGGCTCGAGATGGAGGAGAGAGAGAGAGAGAGATATGCAGAGTGTGTGTAGAGCAGGGGAACGCGAGGAACAGTATTAAGAACTGCTGCTTTAGAACATTGGTTTTGAATCTTGTGAATCCATTAGAATTTTTAGAAGACAGAATCGCGATTCATATATTAATTGTTTTTTACGTGCACCCCTAGTTTTCTTTCTTTTCTCTAAAGCAGCACAACATGGCCTCACCCCATTTGTTGCATGTTCCCGGGGGCGGGGTTCATCTGGGTTTGTGACGTCACAAACCTGGGAAGTAACTCATTGTAGTCCCTACGAGCAGTGTTTGTAGGCATTAAAGTGCCAGGGAATTTTTAAAAGACGACTATCCCCGTTTGAATTGAATTTCAGGCGCCGCCACTGGGCAGATGTTGTTTATGCTCAAACAGAAACATTACACAATAACTAACGTTAAAAATTTGAAATCGCAATCAACCACCCCTTTACGCCCAATTCGGACGGGACTAGTTTTACAGGTCATTAGGGAAATTTCACATGATGTTCAGAATTTGCCACGTCTGCGTTTTTCTCACAACCTCTGTATTAATTCCAGAGCAAATTACCTACTGTAATTTTTCTTGCAAACTCAGCGATCCTCTGAGAAAACTAATCCCATCCGAACATGAATGTCGGTGATTGCCAACAATATTTTTTTCACAATGCGTTTCCTTGTGTGTTTTGGCCAACGTGAACTACCGTAGATGCTCTTACTACTGCGCACAATTTTTATGTTTGCCTCCCGGCAATAAAAAATAACTAAACAATAAAAATCAAGCGCCAGATCACAAAACTGTGGTGGTAAATGCACCTGTGTGCAGGCATTTTTAGTGTTTTATGCATAAGATAAGATACAGTAAAAACATGAATAAAGAAACAAAGTAAAACAAACTGACAGATACAATAAAAAAATATACAAATTAAATTAAATAAACAGTGCTGTCATTTTTCTATGAAGTTCTACTAAACATTACTGTTCAGGTAAGTAACAGCCTACAAAAGAAATCTAAAAGTAACCAAATGTAAATGAACACTGCATAGTTTTCAGAGTATATATTGATAGATTAATGCTTATTAAAGATATAACGTTATTCAGATTAAGAGCAGATTTGCATTTTGAAGGCCCAAGCGCCAGTCTGTCACTTTAAGACAATATATTGACACACATCGGACTTTCTCCCAACTGTTCTCCTCCACTTAAGACATAAACTGTGTTTAAGTAAATACTCTCCAAGCCGGCCATTTTGACATTTTTGTGTGTATTTGATCGATTGGACATGCGCCCGAAGCTCAGAGTGTAATTTGTTTGTCCATTTTGGAGCGCGTTGCGCGCGCACATTTCAGCCTGAGGAACAGGCAGTGTTGTGCGGATTGTGCTTTCAACATTTTATCAAACATACCCCGCAATTTAGCAACAGTAAAGATGGAATCTTACAACAATCACCGATTGAGCTGATTCTGACGTTAAGTTTGGGTTTTAGGGAGGAACAAATGCGCACCGCTGTGAAGGGAAAGAAGTTGCGCAAGACGAAACGCAGCTAGTTTTTAATAGCTTTACCTCATGCCTTTTGTATAATGCTTAGAAGCCAAAATCGAAATAAAATAATAAAATTAGCTTAATAAAACAGACACAGGCCTAAAGTGTAAGCAGATGTTTGAATGTTTAGTTCACTCTTCTATCATAATTAAACAGGGCTTTCATGTTGCGCGTGCTGAAGCTCCTCCGCGTGGGCGCGATCTCGCTTCTGAATTGCAAATAGCAAAAATGCATCATAGACAAATGTTTGAAAAACAGCTGGCGACTCTGGCGAGATAGAATTTGCAAGATATATGTATGTATGTAATACAAGATAATAAATGTATGTGTGTTTTATTAATTTCTCCAGAAACGATAGCAGAACCATTAACGTCAGAGCTTATCGATACTCCGGTCTTTCATGATTTAGCCCCGGGACCGATTAAATACCGGGTTTCGGTACCCATCCCTGGCTTTTGGTAAAATAAACATTATAGAAAACATTTATCGAACTCTTCATATCGTTTTAAAATTATATTGCGATAATTATCGTTATCAATTTATCACCCAGCCCTAATTTAAATATAAATGGGGTGAATTACTTCATGCCAAATTTAATGCAGCAAGTTTCGACCTTACTGATTCTCATGTATAAGTAGCATAAATCAGTTCTGTCTACTAACAGCCATACAAATATATCCACCGCAAAATAAACAGAAAAGCAAAATCCCACATTCTAATCGCACACACATCACACCACCTGGCTCTAAAATGCATTAGTTATATTTTAATTTGCTTAAAAATGTGGTTAAAATGTCATTTTTGTTATTAAACTGTTAAAGATTAACTAATTTGATTAGACATTCTGTATGATGATGAACTGGATTATTCCATGAACAGAACCCAGAAAAAAACTAAATGAAAACATAGATCTTGTGAGAAATCTAATGCAGATTTCCTCTGAACAGGACACATGAGAGCTGAGAGCAAGCGGACAGTACAGACACGAGCGCTGGCACACAGCTGTGGACTGATCTCACACACTTCACCTGCTCTTGTGACTCTCATAATCTGCGTGCAATGCAAACACACGCCACACTGCCGACAGCACATCTATTCACCTCTGAACAAACACAGCAGATATGAAAACCCGTGATCGCTCTGGCAGCCTGTGCGATGTTATTCACAATATTTCAGTTGCAAACTCCATCGAGTGACTGATTTCTCGATATGAACCCAACATCTCAACACAAGAGCGTGTACTAGTGACAAAAGCACAGTGCGAGCAGCACACTGGTTTCCGATTGGTTTCCTGTAAAACCACAACAGTAAGACACATGCGATAGCCACAACTACCTTTCTGTGCAATCTTTCCTTCAAATGTCTGAAAAGCTCAAGCAGGCATAGATTCATGTTAAACACTGTCTTGGTTCAATTCATCAGTTGTGATTGGATTAAGGAGGATCGGACTGTGAGCTTGAGGTTGGTTGTAAGATGGGAATCTGGCTGGGGAGGAATAGAGAAATACAAGGAGAGAAGTCTGTTTCACCAGTAGATCGAGTTATGAAATTACGAGGGGAAAAATATATATATATATAACCATGGATGAATTGTTCACAATAAGATCAATAGTCTTGTGAAGAATGATTTAAAGGTGCCATAGAATGCATTGATACTATATTTTAAATTGTTCTCTGATGTCCCCCCAGAGTGTGTATGTGAAGTTTTCTCAAAATCATTTTTTATAGCTTGTTGAAATTGCCACTTTTAGGGTATGAACCAAAACGCGCTGTTTTCTGTGTTTGTCCCTTTAAATGAAAATGAGCTGGTGCTCCCGCCTCCCTTTTCAGAAGAGTGCGGAGCTTCAAGAGCTCATGCTCGCGGGCATACCGGTGTTACAGTTTAACTGGTGGTGACCATGTTACCGACTTCACATTGCTTCCAAATGCAATTTTTAACTACCACATTCCTATTTACGATCATTCTGGTAGCACGTGAAGGCAGCATTGGTGAAAACAGGCAGAGACAATGGTAGCTTTAGCAACAGTAGCCTTACAGAGAGCCAAGAAGCTCTTTTGGAAAACAAAATATGAGGCTTGATGCTTACTTTGTCTGGAGTTTGCACACGAAGCGTTGCGTTACGATCCCTCTTTCAGACGCAATTTTGCAACCTCCACGCTGAACTGACCGTCGTTTGTGAGGCAGTACGGCGTAAAATGTTAACACAAACGTATAGGACTTTCCCGTTTTTTTCCGGGACATTTCCTTTGAAAATGAAATTTAACCACCGTGTCCTCAGCGGTCTATGGAGACTCCTATGTTCGTTGGTGCATCCCGACACACAACACTTTTAATGGCTCTTTGGCGATGACATAGTACCTCCAGCAGCTACAGCAAGAAAACAGTAATGGCGGACCACTGCTTCTCACTCAGGGCTGTGTCTGTGCTAATAGGGCAGAGAGCGTCACAAATGGGCAGGACTTTCCCGAGTATGAAGTCATAGTAGTGAGAAATCTGGAACTGTTAGTGTGGAGAGACTGTTTATGATTTATTGGTATTATAAAAAAAATGAGTTGGTAGGTTTTTAACATTATAGGCTGGTTGTTTTTACACACTGCGGCCACACAACTGTGTTCAAACACCTTATAAAAGTGATTTTTGCATTCTATGGCACCCTTTAAGAACTTACTTTTTTTTTTTTACAAGCCATAATGTTTTTATGTATAGGAAGAATCCATTAATGGCGGAATGGAAGCAAAAGAAAAGAAGTAAAATGCGTAAACGAACGATGTGTTTAGTGCTACAGCCAACAACCATTTCCAGTGTATTATTTGGTTGGAATTGTGCAAATGTAAAACGGGGAGAACTACTTCATGATTCTTAAGGCCCATTTCATGGAGATGAGATGGTCTACGTGTGAAAAGTACCAGAGCAGCAGCAGAGCAGGACAAATTGAAAACGTTACCCAACATGAAAGTACTCACAGAGTTTGTGAGGAATGTATTCGCTGGCTTGATTGTGCAGATTTCTCTCCTGATTCAAACGAGACCACTTTTCACTGGAGAAAGCAATATTACAGACAGAGTCTCGTATTTTAGTTCAAATGTCTTAATGAATTACTAATGGATTCATGAACTGATGGACAGGAGTGGTGTGGATTAGGCTACTTGTTGATTATTGTGATGTTTTTAATCAGCTATTTTGGACTCTCATTCTGACTTGACCTTCACTCAGTGGGTGAGGGTGAGTAAAGTTTCATTTTTGGGTGAACTACTCCTTAAACATGAACGATCAACCACATGACAATACTTGTAACCTAAGCACCACTGCAATATTAACCAACAACAAACAAATGCAACAGCAATCATCTGTACTAGGTACAATGTCTCAGACAAATTTCCAAATGACCAGTCAAAATCTGGATTTTTTTCTCATGAATTCCTTTTTCTTTGTAGAAAGGAAGTTTTATTTCCCATATCTTATGCTCACCCATTCAATGAAGAATTATATTCTGCTGCTGCGATATATATATATATAATATATATGATAGATAAAGGGTGTGAAAATACCTCATTAAAACCACAGCAGCCCAGATGCAGTCCATACACCTCAAGATGAACATATCCACAATTTCCTGTCACTTTAAGGCTTGCATTTTGATACTTGATAAGAAAAATGGCGAAACAATTAGCGAACCATCATGCAACAAGTAGTAAACCTTCCTAAATCCAAGTAACAAACAGCACGAGTTCCTTACTCCACCAATTGTAGTGGAAATAATAGGTTGAAACTGAAACTACACAAACGAAACTGGTCGAAACTGAAACAATTTGTTTATCTGTATTCGTGTAAGCTTGCCTAATCATTACACCCAACCACACTGAACATTTTTAGGATGCAAGACATAAAAAACAGCAATGGCGACTTACCTTGTTCATGTTTCCCGCTTGCTGGGGATTGATGGCATTGTGTGCCCCCATCTGTGGTGCACCCTGGGTAAGTGTCTCCGCCAATACGCTGCCAGAAACGCTGACCCCTTGCCCGGCACCCGGTGCTGCCTGCATGGCCTGACCCTGGTACTGCATCCCCGGAGCTGCCCTGCCTCTTCCGGCTGGCCCCATCACGCCATTCATCATCTGCCCCTGCGGAGCCATGTTCTGCCCCATGAGTCCATGAGACTGGTTGTTATTGTTCAGCATGGCTGGGTTGAAACCTGCACTGAGGCCCATACCCGGACTGATGTTGCCCTGACCGGTAGGGTTGCCAACCGGCTTTGGCGGTTGGGTCTGGTGACCGGGTGAGCCCTGGCCCATGGGACTCTTCCCCAAGGCACCCAGTTGGCCACCCATTCCAGACTGAGGGCTGAGGTTTCCAGCCAGACCAGAGCCGCTCCCTGCCTGCAGGAGCTGGGACAGCTGCCTGTGCTTGGCAGCAGCATCCTGGACGGTGCCCCCCATCCGGCTCCCCACCCCTCCGTCTCCATTAGAGGGCATGGACATCAGCCCCAGGTCTCCGTTGGGTATCAACTCATCTGGAAGATCGTTTTCCAAGTCAAACAAGGACACAAAGTCTAGAAAAAGAGAGGAAAAAGATTTCAGTTTACTAAATAAAAATAAATAAATCAGCCAATATTTGGCCAGTTACGTTCATTCTACATTGACTATAGGGATGCAGCGATTAACCGGTTTCGCGATTAACCGCGCTTTAAAACGTCACGGTTAATTAATCATAAAGGTTCTGCTAAACCGATTGTTTCTGTTACATGGAATGGAACTGTTGCAGCTTGCGCAAAACTAAAAAAGTTACACTAGTGGTGCACCAGCTTAAATTGACGTGCTTATCAGAGGCACGGAGGCTACTACATGCATTAGATGAACTGACAGAGGGACCAAACAGCGAAGCTTCATTTCACCAGAGAAATGCCTGTCGATAGTGTGGGACCATTTGAAAGTGACATGTGGCCAAGTATGGTGACCCATACTCAGAATTAGTGCTCTGCATTTACCCATACAAAGTGCACACACACAAACCGTGAACACACACAAACCGTGAACACAAACCCGGAGCAGTGGTCAGCCATTTTTTTGCTGCGGCGCCCGGGGAGCAGTTGGGGGTTCGGTGCTTGCTCAAGGGCACCTCAGTCATGGTATAGAGGGTGGAAGAGTTCATTCACTCCCCCCACCTACAATCCCTGCCGGTACGAGACTCGAACCCACAACCTTTGGGTTATGGTACGAATCTTTTTTAAAAAAAAAAACACATGAGGCCACAACTTACCCCCCCCCTTAAAGTTGGGTCCACTTTTGGGTACACCAAGAATGACCAGGGTGTCATTTAAATATTGCTGTAAAAAACTGCTGCTAAAGAGCGAATACATAAGGGATAATGCACGGCTAGCTGTACATTGAATGATTTTAATGCATGACATGAAGGCAAGAAAAATCTGAGGCGAAGCTACAGCTCGTTAGCTCAGCGTTCTGCCCGTTTCAGATCAGAAAGAGATGAAATAGTGTGGTAAGATTACATTTTATTTGAATTAATTATAACATTTATTTCCATCATTAGTTACATTTTTCCCTGTGGGACAAATAAAGTTAATATCATTCGTATATTAATAAAAGGCTACTTCATTAACTTTATTTACTATCCCTGTTGTAGCATTATTCATAAGTAAAAACTAACAAGATATATTTTTCACCATGTTTCCAAATTCTCTACCCCAGGTCCAAAAGAAATGTAAAGAACGTACAAACGGAAAACATTAAATACTTTTGTGATCTATTTCCATTTGTTATTTTCAAAAGAGAAATACTGACATGGATGTTTACAGATCAGAGGTCACCTTTTTAATTCCAATTGGAGAAATGGACTTTTGTTTGTCTTGGGTTTCTTATTTTGTGCTGTATTGTTGGTTACTGTGTTATTTCTGTTTCAAAAGCCAGCAATAAATAACACTTTAATATCTAAAGAGTGTTCATGTGATTTTATACATTAGTATAAATTGTTTATACTACAACAATTGTACATTGTTGGGAAGTGAATAAATGCATAATCGTCAATCGTAAAACCGTGATTATTCCTCAGACAATAATCGTACTAACAAAACTTATAATCGTTGCATCCCTAATTGACTATTGGCCCATAAAGGGATAATTCATGAGTACTCAACAGTACTTTTCTTTTTTGTTGTGAAAAGTTTGTGAATAGAGTAAATTGTGTAGGTCTCAGTTGATATGATTACAGATGGTGATAAATTTGATATGTAATGCAATTTATTATCAATAGGTTACCCTGCTATCTAAACAATGGCTTCAGCCCATATCAGTTAACTTTTCACTGACCATCTTGACTCGTTAACAATGAAATCAAAGTTTTGACTAATAAAGGTCACCCATTGCACACACAGACTCAACTTTGTGTTTTAGTTTGAGAACTCCGTGAGGAAGTCGACGCTGTTGTAATGTCTCCTTATTCTCAGCGGGAAGCACTCCGATTCATGGCTAAAAATAAGAATCACTCCAGCCGCTCATCTGTTAGCCCTCGTACCCCCCTAGTCTTCCAACAGCTGCCTGTCAGTCTGGTCTACCTCCTCACCACTGAGACCAACACAGTCAGTCGTACAGTACAGACAGAGAATAGTGTGTGCTTATGTTTTATATTAAAATAAAGAAAATTAGACTAACATTCCAATCAAACACCAGATCAAAAATAACGTACTGTGAATTGGCCTGAACTGAAACAACGCACATATTGATAAACTGTATAATTTGATTGCACTGTAAACTGCGTAAATCATCCGTTGAATGCAGAAATATAAATGAAATCGCAAACTCAAGATTAGAAAAATTACACTTTACAAGTCCAGTTTGCAAGTTCATGCATTTAAAAAAAAAAAACAGCTGGTTGAAGAACTGGTTATGAAGTTGAGTGGTTGCCCCTATAAACAATGGCTATAAAAACCATCAATTTATAAGAATAGAAAGAATGGGTCTTTATCATTTTCTTTAAATAAAAATTTTTACAGTAAAAACAACACTCATGCCACTCAGACTAAGAAAAATTTGCACGTGTACAAAGAACAACATTGAAAAACACGGCCTAGATCACGTTTACTGACAACGCAATCAAAGCATCTACATTTTTTTACAAAATGCATTCTATATGCATAAAAAGTAAAATGCATGCACTATAAAGCACTTTGGATTGGTAGTCATAAACAGTAGTTTACTGGTACTGAATGAGATAACAGGTGCATGTGTGTGTGGTGTGAAGGTGCTCCTTAAAAACCTGCTTATAAAACTTTTATAATGCTACTTTTCTATAATGCAAAAGCGGAATCTATTGGCGACTTTATCGCCATGTAGACTTTCAGTGAATAAAACCATAAAGGGAGAGTTCATTCAAAACTTAAAATTCTGTCATCAAATACTCATCTGATGTTTCTCCATACCCATAAGATTTTCACTCACACTCGAAGCACAAATAAAGATGTTTTATATGAATCCTCAGATTTCAGTCCCTCAGTTGAAAGTTCATGCAACCAAAACTTTGATGCTTTGCATTGATGAATGAAAGTTTCATAGGTTTGTAACAACATAGGGGAAGTATTTGATAACTTTTTTTTTTTTTAATAAAACTAACCCTTTAAATATTGAATAGGGCAGGAATCACATGGACCACTTTTATGATGCTTTCAATAGACGGAAATTGAGTTGCTGGATAATCTTTAAGGAGATTTCATAAAATTCAAGGAAAAGCCATATTTAGAACAACATGAGGGCAAGTAAAGGACGGTTTTAATTTTTGCGGTAAGCAAACAAAATTTAATATCAGTCATCATATTAACTGTAATAAATATCATGTCAGCCCAAATATCAGGTCCTCATCTTTGTGTTTCCGCAAAAGCACTATGTGGTTGAATCCAGGCAGTTGCTCACACGGCATCAGATCTCATCTGTGTGGCGACATCCTCCCCAAAGCATCCTTCCCCAAATCAGTCATGCTTCAGCCGAGACATTAAACCATGCAGCGAGCCGTCTGCCTGAAGCTGGTGGAGGGCAGCGTTTACACGCTTGGCTGTGTTTGTATGAACTAATGCAAACACGGCTGGAATAAAAGCGCACCCACGGCCACCACACGCTCACATTAACAAGAGGAGGAACGCCCAGCTGGCAAACAACACACACCCACTGGAACAGTCTCAGACACCAGTAAATGGCCCAAACAATTAGTGGAAAACAAAAAAAGACCACAGAGACTTAACACAAACCCACAAATTAGCATGCATACTAGAGGACACGTGCATGTGTTGCCTTTCTCACACCAGCGGTCCACATTACAGTCAGTGCGGCTCACAGCTACACTACAGCTGCAGAGTAGTGTTCACTTAAAGGGGTCATATGATGCGTTTTCAATTTTTCCTTTCTCTTTGGAGTGTTACAAGCTCTTGGTGCATAAAGAAGATCTGTAAAGTTGCAAAGACTAAAGTCTCAAATCCAGAGATATTCTTTATAAAAGTTAAGAGTCAACCACGCCTACTAAAACGGCTCGTTCTAACACCCCCACATATCTACCTCACTATATGGGAAGATTTGCATAATGCCGCCCAAATGTTCATGCAAAGAAAAACAAAGGCGTAACTTTTATTCTCGCTGTAGTATTGTTGCCGTGTCGTGAAGGCACTGTGTGATTCGCTGTGAAAGCGAACCTACTTTGTTTGGCCTTCCAAAAGAGGACGATATCTGCTTCGTCATACCTGGAGCTGATCCGTGCTGGTCGCTGAGGAAATACTACAACTTTGCGCTGTGGATCGCCTTTCACCGATTTTTTTTTTGACTTTGCGTTGACAATTTAAATGTGCTGCATTGTTTTGCTCATTGTGCCCTCCTGTGGCCTCAGGAGACAAGCCGAAAGGTTCCTTAAGACCTATTTAATCTGCATATACAACATTAGAAATTAGATATTTGTTTAAATTTTATTTTGTGTTTGACTTTTAAAACTAAAATATTGTTGTTTGTCTGAATAAATTGGGTTAATTTAAAAATACAGTGGTTACATTTAAGCATTTTTTTCTATTGCTCTTTGTTTTAAAAAGGTTATAGGTTCGATACCGAACGATATGAAACATTATATCATGATCATTTTTTTATTTATATCGCCCAGCCTTACTTCAACGGCTCATCTACACTGAAAAAAATTATTTTTCGAAGTTGTAAATATACAACGGCTAACTGAAGTATTGTTTACAAGAAAATAGTATTGCAGTTACTTCAAAATTTCATATTTAAATCAATGTGTTATTTGTCATTTCTGTGTAATATGTGTGAAACTTAGGCAATTTCTGAGTGGTAGTTGTTTCAAAGTAAATCCTAAACCAGATTTCTTTTTCAGTGTATGACTACTATTTGCAACACACACACAAAAATCATATTTTGGAAATGATAAGATTCACTGTGATTCAATAAGTCAAGCATCATAACATGCTAAAAAGCTCTTCAAAAACACCTTAGCAACTGGGGCTGGCTTAAAAATATAAATTTCTGGATTTTAATCAATTCTTATTTTAATGAACCAATATCGACTCTTAAGGCCCAAGAATCGATCTATGCTGTTTTCAGTTGATGTGTGAACAAAACAAACTTTATAGTTCACCAAAATTGAAAGGTCTGTCATTAATGTACTCACCCAGTGTTCCACACTAGCTTGCTGCGATATAGACCGGTGTGACGTTTACCGGTGTGAAGCCGCAACACCGGTTACGTCACTTCCCACCACCATGGTTTTGATTTTTTATAGCAATAAAAATAATTTAGTTCAGTTAGAGTCACTAAAGACACTACAATTAAAAACTGAATGCGGCTTCTCAATGCAGCGTGCCGAACGACAGTCGCATCACAGATCAGATTTTATTTACCACGTGAGGAGAGTGAGTTGAGCTGACTGAAAAGAAGAGTGAGGTGAGACAGACAAGACGATAGCAGGTGATTAGTTTTTAAACGAAATGCAAAAGCGCCTGTTTGGCAATACTTTGAATTTTGAAAAGCCTGCTGACTTTTGCCATTTATCTAAGGTGACATTGGAAGTTTTTTTTGTAAATATTCATTTAATTGGTTTCACAATGTTTGCTGATTTTTACTTTATTTAAACTTCATGTAATTTATTTTATTTGACATCAAGGTGTATGCCGTGCCTCCAAGCTTTCTTATTCATTTAGCTAATAAACGTTTTACGTTTCGTAGGCTATTTATTTGGTTCCACAGTGTTTACTTATTTTCAATATTGTATAGGCCTACCTATTTAAACTTTGTGTATGTTATTTTATTTTAGGTATAGCTGAATTGCCGCTCATTCGAAAATTTTCTCGATGCATCGATTACAAACCCTGACAATGCATATGCATCGATTTTGAAACATGGAATTTTGAATCGTGAATCGCCGATTTCGGACAGCAATCGATTTAAAACGCTAAGAATCGAATGAATCGCGATTTCTATAGCGATTCAATGCTTTCAAAATATATACACATTAAATTACTATAAGCACGAATTAATGGAGACCTTGAACAGTGTCCGTGCCCTCGCATCTCTCCTTCACGCGCTCCACTAACCGCCTGTGAATGTCACAAGATTGCGCTCGCGCTCAGTTCGTCTCACGGACACATTTTTTGAGCAGCTGATGTGTGATCTCTCCTTAGTACTCGTGGCCAGTAATGCTAAAGTGACGTAGTTTTGCTTTTCTGTAGTTTTTCAATGGCTCTCGGTCATACCAACGACATTACCTGAGCAGACGTAGGTTGCGCATTTATTGCATGGACAGAGCAAAAAATTTAAGTGTCTAAAGCATACGCACAGCTCCATTGAATGATAAATGTGTTTTAACAATGTTGTTGAACCGAATGTATGAAGGAAACTGTTCAAATAACCACAGCATTAACAACAACCTTGAAATAAGAGCGCAAGGTTTATCTGATAATCAGATGCATATAGCTCTTGTTGCTATAGCAAACAGACATCGGGCGCGTTTTCTTTCAGAATCATCATTCGCCGATGGAGAGGTGATCTCGCGCTCATAGACGTGCAAGGCTATATCTGCATCTAAACTGTATAAAAAAGCAGAATGAACGGAAATGTTAAGACAATAAACACAATTTATGAATGATGCAGTGCTAATTGACATATTTGTTACAGTACAGAAACTATAAAGTATATATATTTTTTACATTATTCTGTGCAGAAAATTGAAATAATTGTTTGTAGCATATAAAACAATTATAAAATTGCCATTAGGAAAATTATAGATTACAAATGATTGATTATTGTCCAGCAGTGTATTTGATTTCTAATAGCTAGAGTTGGGAACCGAGAACTGTTTTTTTCTGTTTTTTGAAAAGAACCGGAACCGTGAGCAATTTCTAAGTTTCGGTTCCGAAAACAGTTCTGGTGCGACACGTGACCAAGCGATGTGAGCAGCCTTGTGCCGGCGTTTCCCGTAAAGGATGTCACAAACAAAATAACAGAAACGCCGCCCTGCCTCTAATTACTGAGCACATTGTTTCCCATAACGCGCACTCCACAGACGTGCCGCGTCTTTAACTGCCGAACACATAATTTTCCACGACTGTATGCGCACTCGTGTCTTTGATAACTGTGCACGTTGTTTTCATTCATTTTAAATGTTTAAAAATGTGGAAACCACTCATTGCCTCACACCATCTCCTGATTGCATTATTATTTGTAAAATAGGGGCTTTATGGAATGTGTATACATGGTTATAAATATAAGTCAATATTTCATTAATTTAGGGAAATGAACAAGTGTCTTAGCCCTCAAGGGACTATTTGGCCAACCAGCTTATTCCTGCTGAAAAGCAAATGATTGATAGTAGGGCTGCACGATTATGAAAAATTGCCCTGGCGATAATGGTCTAAAAAATAGTCACGTTATTGCGATTAATTGTCTGTTTTAGGGCTTTGGCGATTATGCCGATTTCCAGACATTTTTGTGTGCGGTCGCACTGGCGCGACCACCACATTGGTCAACTCATAAGCGCTTCAATTTCTGTTCAAACATCAAACGGCAAAAACGAAACTGAAAGCATAACGAAACAGCTCAGCTACAGCAAAAATGACGCGCTTATTGAGGAAACGATGGATGGTTTTCCAGCGAAAGTCAAGTAAGAGACCGCTTCTTAAACCAGAGAAGGTAAACATGCTGGTATTCTTGTGGGGGTAAAAAAAAACATGCAAGCACTGTCATCGTTAGTTTTACTTTTCTTTGTTTTCATTTTTGAAAAACTTATCTTTGCCGTTTACCTCACATTACGCTATGGAGGCTCTTTTATTTATTTGATTCTTCAGTGTTTGCTAAACGTTCTGTAATTTATTAGTCGTATTTAATACAGCATGTGGTGTGTGCCATGCCTCATCTTATTCGTTCTTACTGATTTATTGTTGTTGTGTTTTTAATTAAGAATAACAATGAATCCATCTTTTGTTTTAGTCTTAAAAAATAGAAAGGTGTGTAGATGTAAGCAAAACAGTGACAACAAGATCGCGAATTCGAAAGTGGAAACATCCGAAGCCCGCGGCTTAACACAGCAAAAGAGAAAGAAACTCCCATTCACAAAATTTAAATCACAAATAATACTACTGATGATAAAGAACGGGTTGAATGTTAACCACTTTCGTTTCCATATAACTATAAACTATGATAAAAGTTCATCAGCATGCATTGAATAATCCCATGTTGAAGCGCAAAAATAAAAAAATTGAAACAATTTTGCGACCAAATCATATGCTTGTGCGACCTGCTGAGAAGGTTAGTTGCAAAAGAGCGACCAGTGGGAAGAATGAGTCTGGAGCCCTGTATAGGCTATTCAAAGCATGAAAAGCAAACTGGTGCTCTTCTGTTTCTTTTGGTGCATGACTCCCCCTTGTCTCATATAAAAAGCACAATAATCAAATAATCGCGATTAGATGGTTAATTATCGCAACAGGCCTAATTGATAGTGTAAAACAACATCAACTCTGAAGTACCTGTGATTGATGGACTAGCATTACTCAACATTACTTACTACCTTCCAGGAACACTAAAAAAAAAAAAATAGTTCATTTAAATGGAACCAGAATCGTTAGGCAAAACTGGAACCGGAATCTGAACATTTCTAACGATACCCAACCCTACTTATAGCAAATTCAAAGTAAGAGATAAAAAAATAATTCCTTGTTAAAAAAAAAAAAAAACTCATAATATAACATACATACATAAAATTATTGTATTTGACATCTGTCACTTCTGAAATGCCTGGCGTGACAAAATGTTAGCCTATACATAATTACAATACTTTTATATAATAATTTATAAATGCAATACTTTAAGCGCTTTTTTAAAATCTTGGCTTACATAAATTTCTACATATGCCATGTCATGCCATAACATCATTAAACTATCATCTAACAATGGACAAAGTGTTTTTTTCTCTAACCTATGGTTCTCCAACCATAAAGGCTGCTGTGTAATTTGCCCCGACTAAGCATTTAAAGAATTTTAGGGGAAGCTTAAATAATCTGTGAATGCACTTACAGAAATGCATGAATCGAATCGTGAATCGAATCGAATTGTGAATTGAATCTAATCGTTCTGAATTTGCCCAAAGAATCACAGCCCTACACACAACGCTTTTAAGCTATTTAAAGGTCCCATATTTTACACATTTCTGGAGTTTTATTTTAGGTTTTGATGTCCTTAAGAATATATATTTGCGGTATAAGTACCAAAAACCATCTCAATATATTTTTACAGCTCCTTTCTCAGGAGCTCTACTGAGAACAGGTCGATTTTGACCTGTCTAATTAATATTCATGAGCCTCTCTTCTGATTGGCCTGTTGTGTTATGAGTGATGCACGGCCAGGCCAACCACAGGTAACAAAGGTCAGCGACATCACAGCGCTAGCTGGAGGAAGTAAAACAAAAGGGAAACTGGAGGCGGCCCATTCAAACCAGCGCAGGTTCGGCTACACAAGGAGCTTAACATCATCTTGTTGTGATGTCGGGTGCCAGAATCGACATAATACAGCCTCAAATTAGAAATCTGATCGCATATCTGCTGCCACTGCCAGACAAAAAACCGACGACAGCTGTGGTTAAACGCGATAAAACGAGCAGACTGGGCAGAAACGATAGTCAAAAATGCTCGCGTTTGCAGCGCACACTTCTTATCAGAAAAGGTTCAATAAAGTATTGTCTTTTGTTGTTATGGGCACGTCTACAGATTTCTTGCCATATGTCTATGTTTCTTGCATCTCACGACTATGTCGTGTATGAAATAATGTCTGTGTGCATGTGTATAAAACAACAAACTGACAATTTATATATAATCATTTGTAATTGTATATACATTGTTGTGATTAATTGTGGCTGGAACAATAATGTAGTTGTAAAAATAGTTGCCTGCTGAAATTGAAATATACACATCTTCATCATGACTAGATAGACACGGTGAGTTTGTCTTTACTTTACACGTTAGATGTGATCACCTCATAGTAACAATCCTGTCAGATCGTCCATCCTTTGAGTGAGTGTTTAACGTTACTGGTCGGCCAATCTGGTTTCGATGTTAAAGTTAACCTTTTCGACATGTATCCGTGTTGTTGTTGCTCAGCAATGGCATGGACGTGATGTTGTCTGGGGGTTTGGCAAAAGGAGAGTGGGACGGTGGGCGGTGCTCGGGGGGGCGACTGAAGGCGGTGGCTGTGTAGTTCTGATGTCAACTTTTTACTGAAGTCACAGCGGCTCGTGAAAATCACAGCTACTTTATGCAGGCAGTGTGCAGTTTGCTGTGGACTGACTGTTTTGAAACTTATTTTCAAATAAGTTTCAAATTTTGAAAAAAGCCAGGAAATTTCAGTTTTTGTTTTGACAATATGGGACCTTTAAAAGTGAAGGAAAGCGAGGAAGAGAGGGAAAACTCAAACGAGCTAAAATCGGACAATTGCTTTATGCTGAATTGCTGCTAATTTGAAAGTGAAAATAAAACGCGCACAGCGCTTTTTCAAGCTATTTGAAAGCCAAGAACGCAAAGAAAAAACCCCCACCCACAGTGATACCTGTATTATCGGGGCTGGCGCACGTCATTAACCGGTGGGAAAAGTTCCTCACATCACAACCCTGTTCCAAACCCCTTAAGACCTTCTTTCATCTTTGGAACACAATTTAAGATGTTTTTGATGAAATCTGAGAGTTTTCTGATCCTGCATAGACAGCAATGTAACTGAAATGTTATTAGACGCAGAAACGTAGTAAGAACAACGGTAAAACATTCCATGTGACATCAGTGGTTCAACCACAATTTTACGAACCTACGAGAATACTTTTTGTACGCACACACCGAGTTTACGTGCAGAGTACCTCGATAAGGGCAGAGTGTGCTTTGGAGTAGGGCTCTGCACGGTATTGAAAAAAAAAAAAAAAATAAAAAGTGTTTATGCGAGAATATTTGATATGGAATACAAAATCACCACATGACTTGAATAGTTTATTTAGAAAAAAACTAATCAATGATTGGGGTGATTTTGTAGGCTAGTAAATCAGCATAGGAAATAAACAAGTTACAAGCATAGATAAATAACAGAACAAAGATACAAATGAAATAAACAATGCTTTAAATTTTTCAGGTAAGTCTAACAGTATTCAGGTACAGAAATTGAATAATCAAATGTAAAATAACACTGCATAGTCTCTTCACTGTATAAATCTAATAAATCTGTGTTAAAGCTACAAAAGTGAATTTTCTTTGTGTTTTGTTGTTTGATTAACATTCATAACACAGAAAGCCTCAGGAACATTAAACTGCTGTAAACAAATATATTGTTACACATCCATTTTCTTTCTCAATTGATACTTGCAGAGCACAGTATTTCAGGCACAAATCGCAGAAGTGAAAAGAATTTAGTGTTCACGTGCATCTGCGTGGCTCTCACCGTGTCTACCACGGACGCGCGGGGAAAAAGCGGAGCGGCGCGACTCGACAAAATACAATGAACACATTATGATCAGTGATGCTGTCAGCCTACACTCAGCCCTCTACGAACACCTTGGCAATTGAATTGCCATTGGCTATTACATTTTTTTGTTTACTCGCCAGATTATATACATACATACATGGGATGTGCGCAACGACTAATTTGACTGTCGTTTAAACAAAAGTTTTGTATCCGACTAGTCTAAAAGCAAGAAACCCCCAAAAGATGGTAAGAAAAAAAAAACTCTGTGCGTGCGTGTAGCATATATAATAGCCTATATTTGAAATACTTACATCTATGAATCACACTGTCAAATCCCTCAATGAATTCCACTTGCCGCACACTTGCCTCGCATTATTTCATTTTAAGTGGTCGATTAAAAAGAAAAAAAAAAAAGAAGAGCATACACTCAACGTCGGTCAAAGCATAGCTTATTTATTCACATTAGCTGGGGAAATGCAGAACAATGGAAAATCAATCAATAGCCTGACAATTCTTAATCTTTAAATAACATTAGCCAACATATTAAAACAAGTTAAAAACAATAGGAAGGTTTATCAAGAAATAGCATTAAAACGGCTTTTAAAAACATACTTAGTGTAGGCTATATAGTCTAAAAACAAAACAATGCAACAATGCCCATTTTACTTACTCAGACCATGCGTTATTTGTTCAGTGAAATTATCAACGTGGTCTGGTGAAAGACGGGACCTGGGGCGATTAACAATAAAGTTCCTGCACTTGAAAAAATGCGCTCTGCAGGAACTGAAGTCGCAGGCACGCAGAGATAACGAAAAGCAAGCCGATAGTTTCAGAAAGTGCCTGGACATCCCGCACCACCACCGAAGTGGGTGTTCGTTAGAGGAATAGACGGCGCAGACGGGATCGCAGCACCGACGGGTTGTAGTGAATGACGTGATTGACATTTGCTGGCTTTGGCCAGCCTCTAAGCTAACGCCTACGTGCCTGTATTGAATATGATTACGCATCGCTCCAGTAGAGTTATTGTAAGACAATTTGACATTACAGTTTACACAAAACTTTTCCGCTTCCTTCTAATTCAAAATAATCCCACACCTTGCTCGGTCATTTTTGAACTCACCACAACTGGCACGAAGAAAACGCGAGTGAGGTTGAGGTAAAAGTGTTACGCCCAAGAGACACTTAAAAATGTATGTATTATTTTTCAAACGTTTTATTTTAACTTATTTAAACTGTTTTAAATGCAATGTTAAAATTATGGTAATTTGAATGATAAAAATCATGTTTTTCTTTTTTTTTTCTGTCGTGTAATCGACTATTGTTTTCAGTGTCGACTAGTAGGAGCTGTACAGTTTAGTCGACTAGACCCACACATCCCTAATACACATATACATAATATATATATCGATATATATACACACACGTTTGTTTGCTAAAAGGCACAGTTTTATAAATATCGGAAAGTAACGCTTAACATTCAGTCAGTCAGCATATATATGACTAATAAGATTATTTAATGATAGAACTTAAAACTTGATAACCATGTATGGATGCATATTAGTCATTTTAACTGAACTTCGGACTGGTGGTGGTGCTTTTTTGGTCATTCAGTGTTTCTGTAAAAAAAAAAAATCTTGATTAGATTGATACGAATCTACTAATAAGAACATATAAACGCACCAAGGATTAATGAGCTTCTGGATTCATGAATATTAATCAGTTTGTGTGCGTTCGCTCGAATTGATTTGCTGAAATCAAAACAGGGATGTTAATTGGTGAGCGCCAGCCAATGAGATTGCCGTTTGCGCATTAGTTCCACCCACTACCGGAGAACGCGGTAGCTCTTAAAAGCTGAAGAATTCCAAAGGAACTCCATTATTTTGACAGCAAAATACAACAAAGAATATCGTTTACATGTAGCGCGCATAGGTAGAGCGTCAATTCTCTCTCTCCCTCTCTCGCTGCGTGTGTGTGAAACAAAGCGACGGCGAGTCGTGCACCTTCACACTAGAGTTTACGGTACATCAAATACAAGTACGCTGCACATCCACAGATGAACTGAAAAAACAGCCAGATCCACTTGACGAAGAGTGAAACTCCTGAAGTGCTCAGTTAGAGTGTGTTCGCGACGTGAAAAATCTGAGGCTAACTTATATTAGCCTCCACTCACACTGGCGAGTAAAATCTGAGAATTTATTAACAATTGGCTAATATTAGACATCATTTAGTCGCCAGAGTGAAGATTTAGTTGCATATGCGAGTGATTTACCCGCATGTAGAGGGTTGAAACTGGATGCGGGGCAGGCACACAATCCCCGACAGTACAACGGACATGGCCACGTTCTATTTATGGTTTTTTGTCAAGTACTGACACAAAGTTCTCAAATGATGGGCACCGGTCGATTTTGTCGCGTCCAGTGTAGACAGACTTTGGGGCAGTTCACATGTTGCGCCTAAAAACACATGGAAAACGCCAGTCGCGTTCTCCTTCTTTCCAAAGCGCTCGGGAGCTTGTGCTTTCATGGCGTCTGCCGTTGCTAAGCAACCGTGACCTGCACTCTCCGCGACGACGCATAAGTGTCAAAGGATAAATGGATTTCCAGCACTGAAAACCGCTCGCAGTAGCTCTGCTACTAAATGCATTTAAAATGGAGTATCTCTGTACAGCTGTCGCGTCCGTTGTAGACACAGTGTCTGTGTGTGAACAAAGAAAACAATCAGTATAAATATAAAGATCAGTAGCCTATACTAAACATCGGGCATCCTGCGATATGACTATCGCGAATGCGCACATCGCGATATCGATGCTGAAACGATATATCGTGTAGCCCTACTTTGGAGGAGAAGAATTGTTGAATAAAGTCATTATTTTAGTTTTCTGTGCACACGAAAAGTATTCTCGCAGCTTTGTAAAATTACGGTTGAACCACTGATGTCATATGACCATTTTTGGGTTGTCTTTTTTTGGTTACCGATGTCCTTGTTTCGTTTCTGGACTTGGGAACGTTTCAGTTACACTGCTGTCTATGAGGTGTCAGAAAGCTCTCAGAATTTCATCACAAACAAAAAAACAAAAAAAAAATATCTTATTTTGTGTTCCGAATATGAACAAAGGTCTTACGGGTTTGAAACGACATGAGGGTGAGTAATTATGGCAATTTTCATTATTGGGTGAACTTTCCCTTTAATGAATCATTATTTACAGCATGACTCCCATCCAATAAATCGCAATAATTTGTGTTTTGCTACTTTTGATATGAAAAAGTCTAAGCTTTCAAATTCTGTTAATTTTATTACGAAATTCAAGCAATAAACACTGTTTGGCACTCTTTAATTTGGTGTGACAGATTGCTGTAGCCTCAGCGTGGAGCCCATGTGAACCGATCCATCTCTTATGCTTTACTATTAGTTACTGCACAAAATGAACATGAATGACCATCAGAAGGTGTTGAAAGAAAAAGTACAATTTAGCAAAATGTGTCATGTCTCATGTCGCTCAATCAGTATTTCAACCGCTTATAAACATTTTCGCGTAACCTTATGTTTACCTTAGAAAATCCATTCAATGACCTTGAACTCAAATTAGCTAGAAAAAATTAACTATAGAAATAAGCTAAACATATAGACGACTGTATTACATATTTACATTTTTACTTGACCTGTTCATCAATATTTAAAGGGATAGTTCACCCAAAAACGAAAATTACCCCATGATTTACACACCCTTAAAAGCAAATGAACTATCCTTTTAGTGTATGTTTGAATTAAATTTAATTTTATGATAAAAACTGCCTTGTGTGCAATTTTAAATGTTGTTTACAAATCACTTTATGTACAAACTGACAGGATTTATTGTACCTTTTACAGCATTAGTTCAAGAGATTTTTTTTTCCATGTACTGCACCTGATTGCCAAATGAATCGGTATAGAATCGAGATCAAAACTAATTGTGAAATCCGTCTCAATACCCAGCCCTATTAGCAACTGTACACTACTCCACTCTAGCATCACTGTTGCGGCTTTTGCGCAGCAAACACCACTTACGTCACATTTAGAAAATGGCTAGTTTTGTGTCAAACTTCAGAGTGCACTTAAACAAAAAACATGGGAGGAATTAGGGATACAGGAAATAACGGATCTCTCCACGCTGAGCTGTGGAATTTCCTGATGCGAGTCTCAAGTTATGCTCTTAAACAAAATGCTACTTTCTGCAACAAAACATTCTGCTTCACAAGAAACCCATTAGGACGTACCTGAAATCCTAACCAGAAGGCATCCTACATTCGGCTTACTAAAACAAGACTACAGAAATTACTAAACGCGTCTTCATTTTTCTAGCGTCTATCATTATATTTTAAACAATTTCACATTTTCTGGAGAATGAGTAATGCTTGCCTGTTCAAAATTCACTGCTATGATGGCTATCAAGTGGGTGGCTGCTCCTATAAACAATGACTAGAGAAACCATCCATTCATAATTACAATCCTACACATCCAAACGTTGAAGCATGCCATCTAATATAAATCACCCAAAACCTTGAAACAGTAACATGCTTAAAAGATAATTTCACATCTGCAGGATGACTTAATATTTATTGAATGTATTATTTAATATTTCAATTAATAAATGAACATAAAAAATGTGCATGTGTAAATATTAACTTACTAAAAATCTACCCCTAAATTAACATGCTTAAAAAAAAAAAAATCAAGATGTAAACTGAAATCATATTTCTTGGGGGCTTCGAATATTCTGTTGAACAACGGGGGGCCTCGAGTCCAAAAGCTTGCGAATCACTGCCCTAAAGTCTCCGCATAAGTTATATTCAGCTGAGTAAAACCTCAACAGATGGTGCATGAAGACTTGCATGCAAAATGGGGATGAAAAAAAAAAAACTGTCATTGCACTGATTATTAGCAGCCCTCACAGAAATCTGCATCAGGAGATGCTTGGTAGCCGCATCTATATGAATAACTTGCAACAAGATCTCACTCAGAAGAGCATATGAAGATAAATATCAGAGTCAATGTCATTGCATACCACAGGAATACGATCACATTCAGCAGTTGAATGGCTTCAAAAGTCACTATCAGTTCAAGTGAGTAAAAAAAAAAACTGGTGCAGAAAGTTGTCTTAAAGACATTTTGTGATAGTAAAAATTTTTAAATATTGCATTCAATGCAAACATTTGTTGCACATATTAAAGTGCACAGATTTGTTTTATATACACTAATTCAACATCCCTGCTTGCAGACTAAACCTCACATACTGGAAATAAGGGGTTTTGCCGGAACTGCCTTCATGCAGCAGAGTTACGCTGACAAGAACAATCAGTTTCTGATGGACTGTAAGATTATCACATAGACCAGGTTTTGGGGTGAAAGTCATACCTGAACCCAGGTTTGAGAGGATTCTTATGGGATAGGTAAGTGTCTCACCTAGTGCTGGGCGGTATACTGGTTCATACCGAATACCGGTGTTTATTTTTGTTATGATATGAATTAGTATTTTAAAATGTCACTTAAACAACGTTCGGAACGCGACACTGTTTGAAAGGGGTCCCTTTTCACTGTTGCACTGTGGTGAGGGAACAGCTGTATGTGTTACCGAGCGTGAAAGTTCAGAAACTGAAGCTGTAGAACTAATAGAACGTGATAACACAGAAGATCTCATCCACAATATCCACACTGACCTCCACAAATACCCACCTCCCCCTGCCATCAGCTCCCACGTCTCACAAACACACGAGCGCGACTTTAGCACTAGATTTAGCAACTTTCAGACCCTTTTAGCGGCTTTTTTCCATAGAATATTCATACTGACAAAAGCTAGCGACTTTTTGGGATAAAAATTAGCTATACTTCAGTTGGAAGATTTCGCCAGTGCTGTCCCGCGAACACGAGGTCTGACTTTCCCGGAGAAGTGTCACCTCTCTCGGCGTCTGTTCTGTGCAGTGAGCGGCAGAGAAGCACCGCACCGCAGCCGACTCGTCAATAAATGAGTACAAAACAGCGTTTCCTAGCACCTGTCGCTTGCTTGGAATTATAAATATGAGCGTAGTTCGTCTGTTAATATCACATGCCCTTTTTTAACTTTTTTTTTTTTAGTTTGTTACTCAGACACAGACAGTGCGCTGCATGAGACAAAAAAGTAAAATAGCCAAAACAACCGCAGGCCGCCTCTTTAGTGTAGAGCAATGTGATTTTATCAGACGAGGCGCGATTTAAATGAGAGTGACCCTGGTTAACATGTATTAAAAGGGGCCGTGTTTAGTCACTATATAGTGTGTTATTTTTTGACAATATTCACTCATCACAACAGTAAAATAGTGCATTCTAAGTCAATACACTGCAGTATTTACTCTCTCAATCAGCAGAAAATATGGTTAACACCCAGTCATGCATGAAAAAAAAATACCGTCATGTACCGTGAATCCGGTATAATTTTGAAAAATACCGTGATATACATTTTTGATCATACCGCCCAGCACTAGTCTCACCTGAACCTGGTTTGACCTGACAGGACAGGTGAGAGATAGGGAGCGACCAGAAGCCATTTTGACTGACATATGAGACCAATATTCACACTTTACAACTGTCAATTGGTTATTGGTTCTTTAATAGCGAGTCTGCCTATTAAATGTGACCATTTGACAGATAAAAAAAAAAATCAACCAACAAGAGAATATACTGCAAATGCAAACGTAATTATAAACAACAGTTACTCATTCTTAACTTCTTATAAACAAGAGCATTTTATTAATATTTGTATTGTTGTCCAACAATCATCTAGTTATCATCAATTATTTTAGATATATAAAATTTTGGATTTTAGAAATAAAATCGTTCTGCACTCGTTAGCAGAAAAGTAACATGTGGCGTTATCTAGAACGTATTTTACAGATATTATCACATTTCAACTTAATCAGCTATTTAATACCAAAACTATTAATAAGTGGCCCATTTGACATTTAAACAAAAGCACCCAACCAATTCTCAATTATAAAATATGTAAAAAATAACATTTTTCAGAAATAATTGTCTATTTTTTTTAAAAATAGGTAGCTTAACCATTCGCTAACTAGTTAGATAATCTAAATTACCTATTTTTCAAAAACAGAAATAAATATTTCTGAAAAATGTCATTGGTTTACATATTTTACTATTTATGTTATATATATCCGACTCTACATAAACAACAAGTTATAATAAAATATTTATAAAGCATATGTTTTTATTGCTGTTTAATGTCCATCTAGTTATTATTGTGTAAACATTTTGGATCTGCATATCAGTTTTCAGAAATGAAACAAAAACTACAGATATCGGTCATAAAAATGAAGCACGATTGGTCAGTCGCTAGCAAGACATGGACCTGGTCTGAGGGGGTTCGAGATGGACAGCCGAACATCTTTCCTGAACTGATCGGTTTCTGGTGGGACAGGTGAGAGATTTCTGACTTTGAGACTTACCTGGTTTCTTGCAGGACAGGTGAGACCGCTCCCTGAACCCTGCCTGAGAGATTTCTCTTCGAGCACTTGAGAGTTTCACCTGGTCTAAAGGGTTTCTGATCGGACACCTGAGCGAGCGTGTTATGAAACGGCAGACCTGGTCTATGCGAGCTTCCTCCGGATCTGATCTCTGGAGGCGCTCAGATTTGACAGGTGTGACCAGCAGCATCTTACCTGGAGTGTCGGAGGAGGACAGCGCAGGTGAGTTGAGTTTGGGCCGCTTTGCGCTGGAGGGACCCATATCCAGCAGATTATCAGCCATCGTGCTCTCTCGCTTCACAAAAAAACACGGCAAAGCAATAAATGCGTCTTCCAAGAGCCCGGGAGGGGGGACAAAGCGAAATAAATCAAATCAACCCTCGGGTTTTTCTATTATTATTCAGCGATCAGGGGCCAATAATTAACAGATGGGGCTCAAACGCGACTCAACAGCGCCCCGCTCCGCCACCGCCATTCACCCCATGATAATCCAACACCCAAAACCCGCATAATTAACCTTAATGATCACCCCAAACCCCACGGAAATAAATTATACCATCGTTAAAAATCGAAAAACAAACGACGAGGGGAGAAAAATCCTCAATCCCGGTTCCTTCAAGTGGCTCGGTTCAAAAATGCTATTTTCTGCGAAGAAAAATAAAGACCTTCAAGCTCCATGTCCAGCCCGAAGCGAATAATCAGGGAAGTCCGAAAATATAAATGAAAAATGAGAGCTAATAATTCAGTTTTAATATAGGCGAGTGGCACAGGAGCGCCGCTCGCGCTGAAGGGGGAAATCAGATATACGGGGGTTTTCCAGCCGACCACAAAAACGGCTCCATTACGCTAATATTCGCCACAAAGATCCGCGATTCGGCCCGAAGCTTGTCGTTTCCGTCGCGGGGAAGCTATTTGGCCCGGTTCTGATGGAGCAGGGTGCGTAAAAAATAATATATGCTCTCCCGAAATCCTGACGCTCATCCGCGACAAGATGGCGGCTGTTGATTCCTTCGATACAAAAAGTTTTTTTTTCTTTTCCAGCCAGACTGTGGAGGGGGAGGGGCTGCGCGGCCACGCCCCTCACGCAAACGCGTACGTCAGGCGGTCGTAACCGAAACAGCCGCTAGGGGGCGTGGTCTACACGTAAATGGCGACGATGTAGTGTTCAATCGGGTCAGCTTTAAACGCGTCCCCTCACAAAAGTGTACCATGGTAACAAATACCACAGTTAGCACATCTCTTTATTAAAAGAATGTTTGAAAGAGAACTGTACTGGGATTTTTCAGTGTAGTACTGCAGTACAACTTGGTAGACCGCAACTAAGCATGTAACTTTTGTAAATACAGCTGTGTGTATACAGAAGATGTGCTTAATAAGAATAGAAGGAATAGTTCATCCCCAAATTAAACTTGTGTGGTAGTGTGTGTGTGTGTGCAGGACATTCCTACTGTGAACAGGCATTGAAATGTTCAGCTTCATTACAAATCAACAGACGGAAGCAGACTTCAACACTGTATTATCAGCTTTCCCTTTTCATCCATTAGCTTTGATGTAACAGTATGGCACATGCATTGATATAAATAATACAAAAATGAAGTATATGTCAACACAGAGCAATGCATATGTACAAACATAGGAGAGAGAAAAATGTATACGAATGAATACAGATTGAGTTTATAAATGAAGAAACCCGAGAGAAACTCGAAATCATACATTCTTGAATAAATACGCTCTTTGGCAAGAAGTCCCAGTGTGTGATATTTCTATTAAAACACATTTCCTACGTCAAATTGCTTGGAATCATCAATTGGGCCAACTTAAGTGATTGTAAATCAAATAAAATGTGGCTCTTCTGTTATCATACATTAGTTCAGCCCTTTCATTTGCCCTAAACGTGTTTTCCTCACAATAAAGTCTCAAACAGAAGTAATGGAATGGAAAGTTCATAAGGAGCACATTTCCATAAAAATAACTGATGAAAAACACAAATGTGCTTCGTCAAGCTAAGTTCAAGCAGCAGTTCGGAGGCTGAAGCGTAATGCTTATTTAGTTGGATCAAGTTTTATATTGCTCTACTACTCTGAAACAGAGGAGCCCATAAGGGTTGTGTGCTCATTCCCCATCCAGACAGCAAGGGCACTTTTATTATTTAGCAAAAGTCTTGCCCTATAAAATATATTATAAATACATGGATTGCTATTCTTGGTGTCACCAAAAACACATCAACTGAACAGTATCAAAATCAGCACAGAATAAAAATGGCATATTAGAGTGGCACCTTGGAGTAAATAAATGACAATATTCATCCTGTACATTTTTAAATGAAGAGCAGTTCACATTCAAAAGGAATATACAGTGAAAATGGACACGACAAGCTAATCGTTAAGAAAAGGCACAGCGCTAAAGATCCCGTTGAATCTGAAGACATTTATCATACACAAGCATTTAGTGTACGAAAATGAACAGATAAACAGGATGTCATTTGGCCGATCAATGCATTCTAAACGAGTAAAAGGCACTAATATATACAATGAGAAATACTGGCAAATCAATCACCTTTTATAACAATTCCCTTCTAAATGTATATTTTCTTGGCAGATTGCTAATTCACAGCAATGTCAAGAAAAGTTATACATTTCACATTTTTCTCATGTTCCCATAAATATCACCACTGAACGTGAAGCATGACAAATCAATAGCAAATCATTGAGCACACAACCCTTTTAAACTAATACAGCTCGCCCATCATAAAGCCAAAATGTAAGGGAAAAAGCAAAGACACTAAACTGCTATCAAAATGTAAAACATCAATTTTTAAATCATTAGACAGTCATAAAATGTATGTAGTATCAGTGCAGATTAAGTTACTCACAAAGCTCAATGTTAAAAAGATTAAAATCTACTTCCTTTTGCTAATATCCCATACAATAATTTACCCTTTACTATTGCACATCAAAAGACAAGCAGGCAGAGTCAAGGCTATGGTCTAATCTATTCTAATATTCACACGAGTCTGTACATTTGACTGGTACATATATGTTACCTAGATTATTGCCAGTCCTTGAAACCGTTATGCCACTATGGTGACTTAACTGTCTCTTTAGATTTGAGTACAGTTAAAGTTTTATTTTTTCACATTTGAACTAATTGAATTAACTTTTACCACTCAAGATGTCAGCGCACAATAATTCAAATCAAAGCCAACATGAAATGGCACGCTCATACTCTCATATGACGTAATTTTAAGTGAAACATTACATATTCCATGAGAGAGAAAAAAAGTAGGATAGGATTTAATTTGATCCATCAGGGATCGATTCGACCAGGGGTACTCAAGTTCAGAGGCCAAGCGGGCCGCATTTAAACCACATAAAATGCGAAGGGCCACAAATTACAATTTGCATCATAAGACTTTATTTAAGATGATATTTGCAGTTTAACTGATTAAGAAATGCAGTTTATCACTCATCTAAGACTTGCTTGATTAAATACATTAGTCTTCTGCATGACGCAGGCCACAAAATGAATGCAGACCGGCCCCCTGTTGAGTACCCCGGGATTAGACGGTGGAAGTAGACGATACCAGCTTTTTTTCCCCCCAATTTTTGAAGATTTTTGACCAGTTTGACCAATTTTAAAGCATTGTTTTCAAATCTATCATTAGGCCTACTTGCTATTATTGCCATAATCAGTTTAATATTGGATTGCTGCACTCCTACAACAGTAGCCCAAAACAATGTTATTTAGCTACTGATTACCATTATTTTCCATGCCTGCACAGCCTAGGTGACATCAGCCGATAAGCCATTTCAGAAGTGGCGCAAGTTTAAATTTTGATGAAAGATTACAGACATTTTTGCTTTTACAACAACGTGCACTAATGAATCATCCAGAATAAGACTAGGAATGTAAATGGGGTCAGTGTTGATTTTATGTTGACTTGTAAACAAACTTCCTATATCTTAAAGCTAACTGCCCATTTTTATATTTTATATAATATTTTGTGTAAAGTCTGAAAGTCACAGTAGCTAATGCATGAATGCATCTTTGTCCTTTAAGACTATGATCTCATTAGCGTTAAGGCAAACTTGCACATCGTCTTAGAACTTTCATCTGAAATTCAGATGTCGGTCAGCCAACCAAGCATTTAGCTGCAGAATGAAGAGCAATAGGAAAAATCACGAAAAAAGAGACGGAAAGGCCATAATCAGACACTTAGGAATACATGCATCAAGATAAAGCGCTAGAGATGTTTGATATTGTTGACTGTTGGTGATTTTAGCCCATAGCTTGCTCTACATTTCACTAATAATTCTTCACAGACACTTTTGGCCATGCACCATTCAACGCGATGGTTTTATCTTGGGTCTTTTTAAAACAGCAATCATCGCAATACAGAGTTTTGCTTTGTAAAATTGTTTTGAATACTGGCTGATGAACGTCCAACTGAGAGAACTTATTCTCAAATTATCTAAAAATATTCCGAAATATATCAAATACTTTCACAAAAATTAAAGCGCTTTCTAACATCAAATGTACATGCTAAATCTTTTAGATCTTCAGCGAAAGAATTGATTGAGAAACCTTATTGAAAAATGCCTCATACATATTGTTATCATCCTAAAGGCACTTCATTAAAAGAAAACCAGTCACGAAAGGCAGCCTATAGTAGAAGCTAGAGGAAAATAATATTCAAAAGTAAATTAGCGGAAATAACTGCGGTCTATTTAAAGATGGGACTTCAGGTCTGTGCCGTCCAAATGCATCTCCTCTGCATTTCGTATCCCATGTAGAAATGGTTCATGTGGCTACCACCAACCAGATGTGGAAGTATCTCCTGGTTCGGCTAGCGCTATAAACACTTCAAGGTTGTGTGCTTAAACTTTCCACATACACAGACGCAAATCTACGCTAGCATACATCCCTAAACTCGCCTATCCCGACAAACTCAATGGAGAGCCTGTGTTTAAAGGGTTAAAACCAACAGCGACAACAATGTTGGCTTGTTTCAAGTCAAAGTTTTGTCATTTCGCCCATGTACGCAATTTCTCCCTCCATTTTTGCAACAACCTCTGCGTTTTCCCCCCGGACAGGAGGAGAGGTCAAAGTCGGGTCCGGTGGTTTACCGAAAACCGCTGGACTTGCGCTCAAGCTGGTTTCCGGTATGCAAGTCAGGCCAACAGCAGACACAGATCGTCGAGTCTTCGACGTACCATTGCTTCTAGTCTTCTCGGGAAAGTCTCTACCAGCAAATCCCTGTCCGGTGAGTCCTGAGCTCACAGAAAACGACGCGCCTACTTTAGTAGCACTAGCCGCTGGGACCATATTGGCGATTTCATCGGTGGGCGAGCGTCCGATGCTGCCATCCACCTGCACTCGGATTTCCGGAGAGACAGAGAGCTGGTATTGAGGTACAGGTCCGCTGTCTGAGTTCTTCGGGTAAAGGTAGGTCTTCATTTGACCCTTGCCCTTCACGTTGACGGTACCGCGGTAGTCGAACTCGTAGTTCATTCCACTGAGCACGCAGTAGCTCTCCTCGCTAACCTGAACGCGACACTCCACGCCAGTCGTGTCCATCCGGCTTGCGATGTTCACCGTGTCGCCCCAGATATCGTAGAGTAGCTTTGTGGTACCGATGACTCCAGCGGTAAGAGGTCCGTGGTTGAACCCGATTCGCAACTTGAACTTAAAGCCAAGCATGTTTTTATTAAAGTCGTCCACCACGTGCATCATTTCCAAAGAAAATTGGAAGAGCGCTCGCAGGTGGGCATGCGGATGGGCTTGATCGCTACACTGTTGTGTATTGAGCCCCGACGCCGCCATGTAGGTGGCGCCAATCGTCTTGATCTTCTCGATATTTGAAAAGTCAGATTTGCGCAAGAGTTCGTCGAAGTCCCCGATAAGTTCATTCAGGACACGGTAGCACTCCTTCCCGCCTTCGTAGCTCTCCTCGTAGAACTCGCTGAAGTTGACGATGCTGGCGAAGATGACGCCCACGTTGTCGTGGTTCTTCGAGTAGCTCTGGGTCACCTTCAGCTGCTCGGCCACGTGGATGGGGATGATGTTGCGCAGGAGCCAGTCGGCCTGGTCCCGCATGTTTTGGATCTTGATGCGGTGCTGGTCTGCTTCCACGTTGCCGTGGTAGTGTAGACGGTAGTTCACCTCGAACTCACGGTTTAGGAACCAAACGAGGAGGAGCAATAGGAAGAAGGCAACCAAAGCTTCCGGGCCGAGCAGGTCCTGCGGTCGGGTTGAATCTTCTGCAGGGGATTGGACGTCATTAAAGCTGCTGTTGAAGTCACTGGATCTGGTGGATACAGAGAAAGACAATTGCTGAATCAAAATGAAAACTCTAGGTTGAGAGTTTTTAGTGGTATGCTAGCATAAAATCAATCTACTAAAATGTGAAACAACAAGTAGTATCTGTAATCTTAAACTTACCTCACAAATAAACGTTCCCAAGTGCTATAAGAAAAATGACAGCGAAAAGTTAGCTTTCGATTAGTTTTAACATAACATAACTAATTTAAGTCCAATAAAAGCATAACAATTCATAAACTTGGATTAATAAAAATTTTTATTCAGCAAGGATGCATTAAATTGATAGAAAGTGACAATAAAGACATTTATAATGTTAAAAACCATGCCTATTTCAAATAAACATTGTTTTTTGTAACTGTCTATTCATCAAAAAAACAAAAAAAACATAAAATCTTACTGACCCCAAACTTTTGAATGGTAGTGTACATAAACAAACAAACAAATAAAAGAAAAAGTCTTTATTATGGAAACTGCGACTTTTTCATCTCACAATTCTGAAATTAACTACAATTACAATTACAAAAAAAAAAAAAACTCAGAATTGTGAGACTTGAACTCAAAATTCTTAGAAATAATGTTGCAACTGAGAAATAAAGTAAGAATTGCGAGATATTTATTTTGAGTTTATTAGAGAGATATAAACACAATTCTGAGAAAATATCAGAAAATATAATTTTCTCCTCGGATTTTATAACTTGCATTTGCACATTTATATCTCACAATTCTGACTTTATTTCTCACAATTGTGAGTTTTATTTTACAATTCTGAGAAAAAAAGTCTGAATTGTGAGATAAAAAGCCGCTATTACCGTACCTTTTTGTTTTCAGTGGTGGAAACGGGCTTGTTTTCCAGTTAAAACATCAAAAAATCTCATCTTTTGTACTATCTTTTGTACTTTTTTTAAATAAAGGAAAAGAAAAACTCCATTAAGTTCTCCAATACATTCTCATTTTTAAGACATCTTCTCTAAAAACAAGTCTTATGCATTGTTGTTTCCCAAGTAAATGGATTTCTAAATATTTAACTCAAAGATGCTGTGTGCAAAAGTTCTATGTATACATTGTGCACTGTATGATTGTTTGAACCTGCAAGGGGGGCTCCAGAGCACACTGAGAAAGGTGAGTCCCGCAAGTGTCGCCAGGCTTGAACGCATCCAGAAACTGAGCTGGCAGAAATTGCTGTACTGGATGATGGCAATTATGACAGCACAGCAGGTGAACATGGTGAACTGGGGAAAAAAATGACATGAATTAAACATGCTCATGCTCGCAGCAGAGTACGTGCAGGATTGCAGTTTACAGAAATATGTACTTCCCTGACTCAAAGCAGCATCAGATTGCTTCAATTACTGCATCTTTGCTGTCCAGAGGTCACTAGACATGTCTATAAATTGTTACATAATAGATATGTACTGCACCATACATTAGTGCACACTTAAAGGCATTTAGCCCAGCATGCACATTTATTGTGTTTTGCTACTCTTTTACTGCATATAAAATGGTTTCTTGTGTTTTAACAATACATACTTTCTATTTACAGCTGTTTTAGAGTGCTTTTGAAGAAAATCTACACAATAAGGACCAAGAAACTTTCCAAGCAGGCAGGAGACAAGAACCCTCATTTATTAAACTCATATGTGACCCTGGAGCACAAACGCAGTCTTAAGTCGCTGGGGTATATTTGTAGCAATAGCCAACAATACATTGCATGGGTCAAAATTGTAAAAAATTATTTTATGCCAAAAATCATTAGGATATTAAGTAAAGATCATGTTCCATGAAGATATTTTGTACATTTCCTACCATAAATTATTATCAAAAATTAATTTTTTATTAGTAATATGCATGGCTAAGAACTTCATTTGGACAACTTTAAAGGCGATTTTCTCAATATTTAGATTTTTTTTGCACCCTCAGATTCCAGATTTTCAAATAGTTGTATCTCGGCCAAATTGTGGTCCCATTCTAACAACCATACCTCAATGGAAATAGGATATATTTAGCTTTCAGAGCAAAATGCATCTCAATTTAAAAAAGTAACCCTTTAAGAATGGTTTTGTGGTCCAGGGTCAAATATGTGATCCTAAACTCGGTGGATTTCATTCTGCTTTAAAAGGGATCAACAAATTGGGATGTCTACATAAAAATATATATTTATTATTTAAAAAAATGACACACTACTGTTGAAAAGTACGTGGTCGGTAAGATTTTTTAAAAATCTTTGAAACGAAGTCTAGTTATGCTCACCAATGCTGCATGTATTTGATCAAAAATACAATAAAAACTGTAATATTCTGAAAAATATTTACAATTTAAAAATGTCATTTATTCCTGTGATCAAAGATGAATTTTCAGCATCATTAATCCAGTCTTCTGTGTCACATGATCCTTGAAGTCATTCTAATATGCTGATTTGGTGGTTAAGAAACTTTTCATATTATTATCAATGTTGAAAACACTTTTGCTGCTTAATATTATTTGGAAATTATGATACTTTTTTCAGGATTGATTGATTGATTGTTTGTTTATTTGTTTAAATAAATGTCTTTACTGTCACATTTGATCAATTTAATGCATCCTTGCAGAACAAATGTATTCATTTCTTTCAACAACAAAAATAATTATAGATATATTATGAACCTCAAACTTTGCAACAGTATATTAAGCATGCATTTTATTTTGATTCTTTGGCATGATAAGAATAAATCACAGTTTCACAAATTGTGACTACCAATTTTGTATTATAAAAATGCTATTTTAGTATTTATTAATATTTAGAACTATTTTTATATTCTAATCCTAAAGATGGAAGAAATGAATGGAGGAAAATGTTGCCATCTGAAACAGGACAAAGACTGGGTTACTGTAGAACAAAATGTCCTAATTAAAAAAATTCAGTATGAAGCATGAATGTGAGCACTGAGCAGTGCAATAATAGATATCGGCGTACCATGGTATTAGCATCACTGTACTGCTACAGTACGTTTTTGGAAGGGAAAACACTGAAATGTTAAACAAATGCAATTTATTTTTAATAAAAATATTTGACATTCATGAAAACCCCTTCACAATATCTTTACTGCTGTGTTTACCTGTATGGAGTCATGCATATTGCAGGTGATATGAGAAAACACAGCCACGGCGGGTAAAGACACCAGCACCGCTCCGATCATGTGACGGGGAACCCAGCCAGAAATGGCCCAGAGGAGGGTCCTGGTGCAGTTCAGGACTCTGTCCAGGTAAAAGGCTCGCCTGTAAAGTAGACAATGAGATAGACACATTCCATCAGATTCAGGACTATACAGCAACAGCTATATGCGCTTTGTGTATTGTGCATTATGCTGCTATTGCCTTGGTCCTGTTTTAAGACTGAGGTAATAGCCTATTCTGAACAACAAAACATCCCAATAACATACTGGAATATGAGTTAAAAGTGTTCAAACTTCCATAATTTAAGCCAGCTGTTTCCTTGGTGTTTATGGACCTTAGTTAGAGTAGATGCCATATTTACTTTAATGTGATCCAGGGTTATTATATTGAACTAAAACTAAAACCATAAAAAAAGAATCAAATAAAACAAAATAAAAAGCATTTGAGATCAAATAAAACATGAACTAGAGTAAAATAATAATACAAAAACATTTAATAATATAATATCATATTTTATTACTTTTTTCAGCTCGTTGCCAAAGCAACATTTCTCTTTTTAATTTAGTTTTACTTGATGTGCTAAAATAACTGAAATACAATTACTAGACATATATAAACATCACCAAAAAAAACTACAAAAACGCAGAACAAAATGTCCCAAACTTCTAATTTCATCTAAATATAACAAAAACTAAAATTAGAATGAAAAATATAAAAATAAAAACTATAGTAGTATCTCAATGATACTAAAGTCAAAGATACGCCAGGCAAAGTATCTATTCAATTCCATCATGCAGACAATATAACACTAAAAATATTGATATTGACATTTTTATCAGACAATTTCCCCACAATTTCCAGACAGTAAAACAATGATCTGTGTTTAACCAAATTACAAAGAGAAATATTGTTAAAAACTTCTGCCTTTAAAGGGATAGTTCACCTGAAAATGAAAACTCTGTCATCATTTACTCACCCTCATGCTACTCCAAACCTGTATGTAAGAAAATGCTGCTAGCCAAACGTGTTTGGTTCCCTGACATCCATTGTATTTTTAATCAATGCAATAAAAGGTCAATGGGAACTGAGACCAACATTCTTCAAAACATCTGGAACGAATGCGGGTGAGTAAATGATGACAGAATTTTCATTTTGGGCTGAATGATCCTTTTAAAGTCACTGAATGCAAATGAAACACATTAACATTTTTAATTTTAGCTACAAAGGATGCTAAAGCTTTTGAATATGAAACAAACATCTGTATCAGCCTGGAACAGATCCAGACGCCTGCTGGTTGAAACAGAGGCTAAATGAGAAATTCCTCTCCATTATTTAACACACGTATCATTCTTTGAGATGTTTTTTTTTTAATTATTATTATTTTTAGCTCAGCCCCATTCTGTTACAGTAGCAATATTTGCAGAATTTGTTCATCTCAAGCGGCCTGAAATTGTTGTTGAAAATACTCAGAGACATTTCTGAGAAGTATTAAAAATATAATGCAATTTGATCTGTTGAATATTTACAGCAAGTAAACCCTTTTTTCAACCCTTTTGGCCTCATCTACACAGGCAGGTTTAAATAAGGCATAGTTCATTCAAAAATGACATTTCTAGAATCATTTAATTCATAAACATTCTAAATTTTCTACAAATATAGCATGACATGTTGCACCATTTTGATTATTCAGTAGGGGTCTTAGAGTTAACTAAAACTAAAACCATAAAAAATGGTTACTAGAAATAAAATAATCTTTAACTGAAATGAACTCAAATTGAACAAATTTTAACTTATTGCCAAGGCAACATTTCACATTTTTAAAATGAAGTTTAAAATGAAGTACTAAAACAATTAAAAGTAAATTAACTACGACTAATAAATAAAAATATATAGACAATAATTAAACTACTAATAAACATGAATAAATTATACACATGCATCCAAAAATGAAATCATTTATTCACCCTAATGTCATTCTAAAACTATAAAATTAATTTTGTTCAAACCTAGCATGACGTGTTGCAACATATTTGATTATACGCCAGGGTTATTATTATAGTGTACTAAAACCAATTTAAAAAAATAAACATTTTTGATATTTTTGAACGTTAACTGAAATAAAGCAAAATATTAAAATAAAAAAAAACTTTATCTTATTTAAAGTTGCCAATCAAAATTTTTATTTTCCTTTAGTTTAACTTTATTTGTTACTAAAGCGACAAAAACTAAATAAACAAATAAAACAATCTATATAATAAAACTGACCAAAAAATTTCAAAAACAAAATTAATAAAACTTTAACTAAAAGTAAAGTGAAAACAGAAAATCTAAAAATAAAACAATTCAAAATATGAACAAAAACTATAATATGGCCTTTTTGTATATTGTTTTTTTTTTTTTTTCAGTTATGCAGTTTTGCCAAATCCATTCACTGTCAATTTACAGGAAAAAAAACCAGTTAGGACATTCTGAAAAATATGCTCTTTTATATTGCATGAAAACCAATCGTACAGGTTTGGAACAACATGAGGGTGAATAAATGATCGTAATCTTTACACTCACCGTATTGCCAGCACTAGGGCCAAACATTCAAGCACAGCTGCAACTGCGGCTACTATGAGGGCAGGTGTGGGCAGGGGCTGCTGGGTAACCAGCGGTCGCAGGAGGCAGGCCACAGAGAGAGCCAGGAGAACACAACAGCACAGGAGCATGTCTAGGAAAGAGCTGAATGTTGGACTGGCAAATGTCTGGACAGGAGTCTGTGTCTTAACCTGACAACAATCAGAAAGAAAACAACAGAATTATTGATCAAATCAAGAACTTTGATTTGAAAAATACTGCTAGTATAATATGTCCTGGGTTAGCATTTATGCATTTCAAAAGGAAGAGCACCAGAGGGCAGTACAGACAGTGCAACAAACTTTGTACTTGTGATGCTTTCTCTCTCTTACTGACCAGTTAGAACAAATCACAGACCACTACTGAGTTTAAACCAGTTATAAACATCGTGACAGTGTGAGAACAAATAAAAAGTGACATATAAATGGAAGGAACATCATACCTCATCCTGGTAGCTGGTCCTGTAAGCCGACTCCAGGGATTTGTCTATGAAAGTGTGGCTCAACCTGTTGATGGGCGGTCTGAAGAAGTAATCTTTCATCAGACTGCAAGGTCGAAGCACAAAAAACAAGATTAGATTGTGAAGGAAATTCACTAAGAATCCAATGCGTCCGTTGTTTATATGCATGCAGAACGTTTGCACTGAAGGCAGCTTTGTGGTGAAAAAAAAGAAAAAAGAAAACGTCTGGTTTTAAATGCACACGGAGCTGAGCTATATCAGCACATATAGCTTCATACACACAGTACAGCGCCTTTTATGGGTGAATCACACAAAACATATCCAGATGACACTTCAACCCTAAATCAAAAAAAATAAATAAATAAGAAACTATATTGTCACAAAGAAAATGTAGTTTAAAGGAGTTCACACAAAAAATGAAATTTTACTCATGTTCAGACCCTCCAAGTTGTAGATGAGTTTGTTTGTTCACTGAAACAGATTTGGAGGAATGTAGCATTTCATCACTTGGTCACCAAAGAATCCTCTGCAGTGAATGGGTGCCGTCAGAATGAGAGTCCAAACAGCTGATAAAAACATCACAAGTAATCAACACCACTCCAGTCCATCAGTTAATGACTTGTGAGGCGAGAAGCTGCATGTTTTAAGAAACAAATCCCTCATCAAGACGTTTTTAACTTCAAATCATTGCTTCTGGCTAAAATATGATTCCTCTATCCATAATATTGCGTTCTTCTGTGAAAAAGTTGTCTCATCAAGCACTGTTTACAAGCAAAAACAGTCCAAAACATTTCAACAAATATGTTGTTGGATTTTGATGTGAGAGAGAAACGGGAGGTAGACTTTTTCACTGGATAAAGCGTTATTATGGATTATGGACCGTAGTTGGACAGAAGCGACACTGTAAAGTTAAAAACTTAAAGTAGCCTTAATGATGGACTTCACGAAGCGTTAACTGAAGGAGAAAAAAAAACTGGGGGGAGGGTTTGGATTAATTGGGGAGTATGTGATGTTTTTATCATTGTTTGGATCTTCTAATTCTGACGGGCACCATTCACCGCAGAGGATCCATTGGTGAGCAAAACATGTAATACTTGTTATTGTCTTATGAACATGCAGCTTTTCACTTCACAAGAAATTAACTGATGAACTGGAGTGGTGTGTTTTACTTGTGGATTAGTGTGATGTTTTATCAGCTGTTTGGACTCTCATTCGTATGGCACCCATTCACTGCAGAGATACACTGGTGGCAAAAAACATGTAATACTTTTTATGGTCTTATGAACATGCAGCTTTTCATTTCAAAAGACATTAACTGATGGACTGGAGTGTTGTGGATTATTTGTGGATTATTGTGATTGTTTATAAACTGTTTGGACTCTCAATTCGACGGCACCCATTCACTGCAGAGAATCCATTGCTGAGAAAGTGATGCAACTATGAATTTCTCCAAATCTGTTATGATGAGGAAACAAACTCAACTACATCTTGAATGGCCTGAAGGTGAGTAAATTAACATTTTTCGGTGAACTATTCCTTTAAAATGATATTTCACATGTTTATTCTTTTTGGTAAGTGTACAATTGATGTTAAATGTTTGATGTTTTTACCAGATTCTTCTTTTTCTTTTTACAGATTTTCATATAGTGTCTTTTTGTGAATTGTAGGGGTCAATTTGAACCTAACTCTTAAAAATAAAGGTGCTTCAAAAGTTCTTCAAGCGATGCCATAGAAGAACCATTTTGGTTCCACAAAGAACAATTCAGTCAAAGGTTCTTTAAAGAACCATCTCTTTTATAACTTTTTATAATCTGAAGAACCTTCTTTCACCACAAAGAACCATTTGGGAAACAGAAAGTTCTTCAGATGTTAAAGGTTCTTTATGGAACCATTTAGACAAAAAGGTTCTTCTATGGCATCGTGAAGCACCTTTATTTTTAAGAGTGTAGTTAAACTGGATTTTGAATGGCTACTGATCCAAGTTTTTGTGCTAAAATTCTATACACACATGTAAGCACAACTATTTAGTACAATGATAGCGTTTACAGAGGAAGACAAGAAAAATGGACCATCCAGGACCGCAGGACACACATAGTACATCACAGCACACTACATCAAAGTGCATCAAGTGTCCCTCTGGGAACAGCATGACCTCCGCTGGCGGCCGCTAAACAATAACGTTCCATCTTGTCTGACATTTTTGTCCCAGTGGGCTCCATCCTCACCGCTGTCATTTCCTACCTGTCCTCCTTTATCACGTCCACGAAGTGAGCGTCGCTCCTCTCGCGGAAGTTTTTGGAGCGCAGTGGGATGAGGGCGGAGTGATCCATGGTTCCCATGCTGCAGATGCCTCCTCCTCCTCCGGGCCACTTCTTCTCCTTCTCCTGCAGCATCTCGCACAGAGAGGTCTGGCTGTGTGTCAGTGGCTGCTCCAGATGAGGGCTTAACAGGCCATTAAGGGTCTTGGGACTCCTGCCAGGCGGTCCCTGAAGAAGATTTAGATGGAAGATACAAACGATGAGAGAACTGCAGAACAATGTTGTAATAAAAAGGCATTTCAATATATAAGACGCTCTCAAATAAGACCTCTTTAGATGACAATTAAGTACATTTCTCCTCACATTCTCATGAGTCCGGACGTTTAATTTTATTTGATTGATTGATTGGTTAATTTTTTCTGTAATCTTCTTTATTCTCAATGGTAATTCTTTAACATACGAAAAAGTTACTACATACAATTACGATGCACTCTACTGTTCATTTCTTCCTTTGAAGAAATGAATACTTTTATCCAGCAAAGATTAATTAAACTGATCAAAAGTGACATAAAAGACATTTATAATGTTACAAAAAATTTGAGCAAAACACAACAAAGACGTCCCAATCTGACATGAGTGTGTACGTGATATTATTATGACCGAATCTAAATAAAACACCTGCATTATACAATTTAAGAAAATATTTTATATAATATATTTATATATAATATAAATTAAATTAATATAAATATATACATGTAAATACACATGTAAATATTTTCAAAATATATACTGAATGTGTGTGTATTATATATACATAATAAATAAACACAGTACAAATAAATATATTATGTAAACAAAAACTTTATTCTGGATGTGATCATCGAGTGACAGCACTATTGAATTCCATATTCACATTGAAAACAGTTATTTTAAATTATAATAACACTTCACAATATTACTGTTGTACTGATGTTTAAGCAAAATAATGAGTCGGAGCATATTAAAGACTTCGTAGACAATCCTTTAAAAAGAATCAAATAGTAAAAAAGTAATTTATATATTTGTAAAATATATTATTTTTATCATGGAGTAAGATTTTTGATTTACAGGGAAAAGTTTACAAAAATAATAATGGGAAAAGTCTTAATGGTCCTAAAAATAGTCCTAAAACGTAAGCAAAATACATATAATACTAAATCACATTTCACCATACAGAAATCAGGATTGTACACCTCAAAGAATAGCACACCTCCACATTTACGCAGTGCATATTCTGTATTGCGAATCTATCGTGCGCGAGAGGACCGAGACAACCTGACATTTGCTGAAATGTGCAGCATACAACCACAGCAAACTGCATGCATTACTTCAACGCACAGTGGCTTAAAACTTCCATTTCCAATGTGATGAATGAACTGAACATTTTTTTTTAGATTTTTCATTTCATTCCACGTTTATTTGTACAGTGCTTTTCACCATGCATATCATTTCAGAGCAGCTTTACAGGAAATGCATGTTTCAAATGTTCCACTCACAGTGTATAATAGGCCTAAAATGAGATTATGTAGCAGGAATGTCTATTGTTTGAAATGTTTACAGCTACATAAAGCAAACAGCTTCACAAAATAATTATTAAAAAAACACTAAACCGAATACAGTATCCTATTATTCCTGTTAATGAATATTATAACCAATAGGTGGCGCTATCCAGTCGACTTGTAATGAAGCACTGCTCTATCTAATCAACATAGCAGGAAATTTGTATTAAATAAGGCATTATGGAAAAAAAGAGCTTTTACATTATTCATTGAAACCAACCAAAGCAGTTTAGATAAGGTATAGCCTATAGGCATACTGTAATATTCTGGATTTTCTCATTCTACTCACTGAGATCAGGTATAAGACACTCACCTTGCTGTTGACGGTTTTGTGATCAGGATCTGAGCAGCTGTTGCTGTGAACCGCCCCGTCTTCAGAAGTTAACGCACCACACGAGGGACAGGCAGACTGAAGGAAGAGAAGAAGGAAATCATCAAATGGATTTAGGTGCAGCAGAGAGAACAGAGAGTCAAACACCTCACTTACCGTTTTAATTCAAGAAAAATAAAGTTAATAGCAATACTCCACATGGAAAGATCAGTGATGCTATACTTCACAATGTTAGTGTGCTTAGTGTTATCAGCGCATTGCTATAGGTGGTTTCTAGGAGCTCAAGTCTAAGAATGTTTTGTTTTGGGAGTTCCAATTAAAGGGTTATTTCACCCCAAAAATGAAAATTCTGTCATCATTTACTCACCCTAAACTTCTTCCAAACCTGTGTGAGTTTCTTTCTTCTGCTGAACATAAAAATATATTTTGAAGAATGTTGGTAACCATAGGCGGAGGATGGACCAACTCCAGGGTAAGGCTAAAAGCAGCCAAATCTATTAACTACAAACATCATAAACCCGTCTTTTTAGGCAAGAACCAGACATGGGTGTCATGTAGGCTATAAAAATGTTTAATGGGACTGAATTTGTATTTAACGGGATTACAATTTAATAAAAAAAGTTTATACGTTTAGTATAAAACGTTTCTTTTCCAATGTTATTCAAACAGCGACGCAACTTAATTATCAAAGTGACATTATCACTAACTTTAATCTATCGCGAGTTTAAGCACTCTCAAAAAACAAAAAAACTATCGTTATAATCACTTAAGCTGTCTACAGTGTGAAATGAATCTCTTCCTTACATTGTACATACACCTGCGCGTCCAGAATTCAGTCAGCGAACGCGCGCGCACTCAACAAAACTGATCTGACTCATCTGAACGCCTCTGATTGGCCATTGCATTCATAACCTCAACAGAATTGTGTGTGATTGGTTAAAATGCGCAACACTGTAAAAATGCCTTAAATGAAATACGGTGCAACATGAGCAGTTCCTTATTTAATGCCGCAATCGACACTTTCTATTTATTTTCATTTTGTTAGCAGCAGTCGTAATAGATTTAATTTGTTTGTGCATGGGGCATTTTTGTCCAATTTAGTGGCATTTTTGCCCCAAGTCCCCGTGGCCACAGGGGAAGGCTTAAGCCTTACACACTGCTCCGCCTATGTTGGTAACCAAAAGTTGATGGTTTTCCTATATGAATGAAAAAACCCATACTATGGAAAGTCATGGGACAACAAGTTGTTGGTTACCAAATTCTTCACACAAAGTAGAAAGAATGTTTTTGGCTAAATTTTGAGAATGTTCTTGAGGACCAATAATTTTGGCATAAGCATTCTATCTATAAGGCATAGGTTCAGGCAATAAAAAGTTTGAAAAATTACTCACCCTCAGGCCATCCAAATTGTTGAATTTGAAATTGTTTCTTTTCTTCATTTCCTTCTTTAAATCGGACCAGATTTGGGAGAAATCCATCAAATGCCTCCTCTGCAGTGATGGGCCTTCATAATGAGAGTCCAAACATCTGATAAAAAACATCACCATAATCCACAAGTAATCCACACATCGCCAGTCCATCAGTTACAGTCTTGTGAAGAGAAAGGCTGTGTGTTTGTAAGAAACAAATCCATCATTAAGAAATGTTCAACTTCAAACTGTCGCTTCAGGCCAAATATGAGCCTATAATCCATAATAATGCTTCCTCCAGTGAAAAAGTTAATCTCCTGTTGCCCTCTCACATCAAAATCCACCCACATATTTGTTTAGAACTGTTTTGTACTGTTTTCGCTTGTAGATTGTGCTTGATCTGTGCATATTTCTCGACTGATTTAGACTTTTTTTTTTCACAGGACAAAGCAATAGTATGGATAGAGGACTCATATTTTAGTTAAAAGCATGTTAAAATGGTGGATTTGTTTCTTACAAACATGCAGCTTCTCGCCTCACAAGACATTAACTGGTGGACTGGAGTGGAGTTGATTTCTTGTGGATTATTGTGATGTTTTTATCAGCTGTTTGGACTCCCCTTCTGACGGCACCCATTCACTGCAGAGGATCCATTGCTGAGCAAGTGATGTAATGATAAAATATATTCAAATCTTGTATGGCCTGATGGTAAGTAAATTTCCAGCAAATTTTTATTTCTGGGTCAACTATTCCTGGTAGAAAGTTTGTTCATAACGTTTGTTCATAATGTTGAGAGAACCTTTCCAGAATGTTAGCCAAAGTTAGTTGGGATGAAAGTGGTTTTCGACTCCCTGCTTAGAGAAAGTTTAAAGCCTAAGGGTTTGTTCAAATCTCAGCAGTAGTGATGCCAGCTTTAGCAAGCAGCTCTAAAATGTGTTGTATCTGCCATTTAACATTTGCCGTTTGAATATGCAAGGGATTAAAAATCAGCAGCATTTGGCCTCAGAGATGAATAATTACTACAGACGGAGACAGACAGACTCTCGCTTTGCACAGGAGGAGCGAGCAGCGGTTCGGCTGCCCTCCCTTATCTTATTTTCCGCCATCGCTTGCAATCCAAGGTCCCATCAGTATTAAAGTGCAATGACGAGAGTATCTTTTGCAAAGGCTGCTGGGTAATGTGGCGTCCTCTGAAAGGTTGCCTGGATGAATGCATCAGGGCATTCGACTGATCGATCAAATTTAAAAGGAGAGGTGGATGCATTGCACACGGCACATCATGATCTCACAGATCTGGTCTGGCCACGCTCACTTATTGACGTGCTCGCTGTGATCCCTCACGGCCTTCCGCAAATCACTGCAGTGTTTCACACAATGAATCAGCGTGGTGTGTGTTTCCAGCACAGTCTTTTCATCAGTAAATGGAATAATGCTGTTCAGAGAACAGTTGAGAGAAAGCAGCATGCATAGAGACAGATTGTGCATTAACAAAGTAAAACCCAACACAACACCTGATACGCCGATTGCTTGTATTCATTATATTAATATATTCAGAAAAGTATTTTATGAATATTAACTTATGACATTCATTGACTAAAAACGGCTCCTTAGTTCCTTGTGACGCGATTATGTATTATGTGATTATATAATATATATACACTGAGCAAAATTATAAACGCAACACTTTTGTTTTTGCCCCCATTTTTCATGAGCTGAACTCAAAGATCTAAGACTTTTTCTATGTACACAAAAGGCCTATTTCTCTCAAATATTGTTCACAAATCTGTCTAAATCTGTGTTAGTGAGCACTTCTCCTTTGCCGAGATAATCCATCCACCTCACAGGTGTGGCCTATCAAGATGCTGATTAGACAGCATAATTATTACACAGATGTGCCTTAGGCTGGCCACAATAAAAGGGTGGCTCCTGAGCTCAGAAAGTCTCTCAGCGCCTCGTCCTTCAGCCACAGCCCTGACATCACTGACATCATAATATAATTTTGTTGAGTGTATATACACACACACACACATACATACACACATATAGTGAACACAAATTTAAAATGTTATGCTAAATTACTTAAAAATAAAGACAAATATAACAAATGTTAAAATAAGCTACAAGATCTAAACAACAAGATATTTCTTTTATTATAATTTTTTTTTATTTCATTTTAATCTACAGTTTCCTGAGAAACTAGATTATAAGGAATTCAAAGTTATATGATATTGTCTAAACCGGATCAAGTCCAGGGACATCTTAAATCTTAAAAAGTCATGGAATCTGTGATAGTGAGAATACCTTTTTTTTCTAGTTTGTCAAGCTTAAAATATTTATTGTAGTAGAAACTGCTGATTTTAAAACACTACAAAAGTCCCAAAATGTATTTTATTTATTAATTTATATTGTTTACATTTGATATTGTACTTATTTTTATAATTTTTAATTTTGATGTTATAATTATATTTGTATTTTTAACGCATATTGCATGTAAGATATATTAAATTGTTAATTGTAAAATTAAAATAATTATGACTACAATTAATATTAATAATATAGAATTTATAGATACACATCAAACTTGGTATCATTATATTATCTATACATGATTAATTGTAAATATTAAAATAATGAGTAATAATACGAATGGAAGAACATTGATATGTATAATTTAATTATAAGCACTCAACTAATATAATAATGATAATAATTAATTTATATTTTATATCATACAATTAAAATGCTAATTTAATTATTTAATATAATTAACGCCAAGTTTGCTGTAAATAAAAAAGTTGATCAAAAAGGAGCAACGTGTCATTATGGCAGAAGAATTATGTAGGACAAAGGGTTTTGGTGTGGGACTGACCTTAGCTCTGTCCGGGGCAGGGGTCAGAGCGCAGGCCGAGGATGTGATGTCAGGGCTGTGGCTGAAGGACGAGGCGCTGAGAGACTTTCTGAGCTCAGGAGCCACCAGAGCAGATGGAGGGCAGCTCCACTGGGTGTGCTTCACCTTCCTCCCGGATATCAGATACGTCTTAAAACCTGTAGAGGACACACACACCCCACACACAGTGACCATCAAGTCCCAGCAGTGTTTGTCCAGAGCAGTTTGGTTCATTGTACACTGACCTGAGTTGACAGCGTTCGAATGAATTCATCAATCAACTCTGAGCAAACACATGGTGTGTGAAGAAAGACACTTACACCAACACAAAGCAAATGTGTCGAGTGCACACTGTACACTTTTGTCACGACAGAGACAACATTTGCAGATTGCAGATGGTATTTTCCACAAAAGGGGAAAAAATAATTATAAACATAAATAAAACAATCAAAAAACAAAATAAAGACAATGTTAGGCTTGTTGTATAGCTCTCAATAAACATTCTACAAACAGAAGAAAATATATATTTATTTTTATATATACAATAGCCACCTGGGTTAAATGGTTGAGCTTGATGAAATACAACTAACACTACACACTGTGTAAAAATTAAGATGTATTCCTGGTCAGGTGGTAAAAGGCATCCAAATGATGTCACTTCCTGGCAGTCATAATATGATGAAATTAAATACAGTTTTTCAGGAATATCTTTGCCCAAGATCTCACTAAGGTCATATTATACAACCTGACAAGCAATAACCAAAAAGGACAGTCAGATATACTGTGTTATCATGATCTACTCAGGCTTTTAAAAACCACATGATTTGTTCGGGAAATAAGCCAATACAATCAAGACTCACTCAACCCATGGTTAAAAGCTGGTTTAGCTGGTCTCTCAAATAAATAACTGCCCACAACCCCACTAAAACCAGCTAACCAGACCACCTTGACCAGTGCAAGACTGGCATCAGGGTATATAAAAACACATTACTTAAAATGATCATTTGTGTTGATTTCTCCATACATCAGCAGCAGCTCAGTCTGTCTCTGAAGTAATCAGACATCCAGCTGAGAAAGTGAAATGAATCCACAGTCGCTGTAATGATGAAACATCCTCACAGTCACTCTATCAAACACCTGCTGAACGCATCTATTTTCTGCAAGGAAGCTGGAGATACAAATAAAAATCCACAGGGAAGCTTGATGGAGGAAGAGAAAATAAGAAGCAACGACTGTGAGAGGTCAAGTGTTTTATAGCCACAACTAAAAGAGTCACTTTACACAAAAATACTGCCAGCTTTAGCCAGACAGCTTCGGCTGACAGCAGAGGAACTAAAAACATCTGCGCCAATGTTAAGCGTCTGTGTTCCCGTCCTCACGCACGTAATTCACCTGTCAGCAAACAGCAGCGGCGCTCTGGCAGGAGATACACGAGCTGGCGCGGACCAACAGATCTGGCATAAAGTCACTGTGCCGCTCAATATGGGGCCTGGCGTAAAACGCTCTTAAAACTTCATGAATGTTTAACGAGGTTCGAAAACGGGGATTTCAATTTGGCCACTTCACCAAGATGACAACTTTGAAAAAAACAAACCCTTGGTGGAACACAAGTGCTGGGATTTATTAGCTTATTACCTTTCCAATGTATTCACTAACTATGGGCTTCTCGATATACTGATTATTAGTTCAATACAATCAATTTGCATATTTCAATGGCCTACCTGATTGACCTAGGTCAGTGGTTCTCAAACTGGGGTACGTGTACCCCTGGGGGTACGTGAGATGACGGAGGGGGGTACACAAACAAAATTCTGAGTTTTGCATTCATTTTTATAATCTACCCCCAATTTTTTTTGAAGTAACATTAAAGCCGAACATGTATTTCTGACAAGCAAAAGGCCGCTTCTAATGTCAAAAAAGAAAAATGGGAGTGTCGTAAACGGTCAAATACATGATATCCAATCAGCTTACCTCATCTTTTGCAGTCAAAACTGACGGCATCCACACAAGCAGCGTGCATGTGATAGGATGCCCGCTGAATATGCTGCTTTAGCAAATCGCGCTGCTGTTCAATGTATCTTTAAAGTAGACCTTCACTTAAAGGTGGGGTAAGCGATTTTTCAAAAACGCTTTAGAAAACTGATTCGGGCCGAGTAGAAAAACAAACATGTAGCCAATCAGCAGTAAGGGACGTGTCTACTCATGATATGGAGGAGAGAGCATTCAGTGCACAGAAAGGACATTAGCCGAGCCGAGCGACAGAAAGATAGAGATAGCGGATAAAAAAACAAAAGAGGAAAACGTCTGCGGAACAAAAGAAGGCTTAAGGCAATAAGGCAAGAAGCAGGACCCGTGTAAATATCGGATCAGCTTTCCAGAGCTGGAGAGAACTCAAGGAGCAGAAGGCCTGCGATCGGACGCCGAGGTTGCTTTGTTTCTTCTCGATAGGTGAGTAACACTCTGTCTGCGCCGCAACAGCTAAATTCTGTCTACACTGGACGCGACAAAGCAACCATTGAAAATAATTTGAAATTTGTGTCAATACATCATGAATCGAACGCAGCAGCAGTTTTCTGTCAGGGATTTGTCGTATCGTGCCACGCCGCATCCAGTGTATACCATAATATTGGTATATAGATATCGATGTGTAGACTGCATCACTGATTATAATGAGTTCTATAATATTTTGTCGCGCCGCGCCACTCGTGTCCGGTGAAGACACGGTGTAACATTGGTTTTGCTTTGTTTCACAGAACTAATCATTGCCTGGGTTGCGTACGTATGTGTGGGGAGGGGCTATCAAAATAGGGGCGAGACACTTTTGGGGTAGGGGCGTGTTTGTTTTGGTGATTTCAAATGTCAACATTGGCAACCAGAAATCACTTACCCCACCTTTAATAGCATGAAGAGCAAATATTGTCACAGACTGAGATCGATTTAAACCCTCTTCGATACAGACACACTCTGTGCGTGTTATTGTTTTCATGTTTAAGATACGAGCAAGAATGCAAATTATCCAAACGATGGTAAATGTGCCATTCATTTTTACAACAGTTGAACAAAAAAGGTCATATTAAGTGAACATTTCACATTTTAAATGTAGCCTACATTTTAAACAGAATATTGTCATGTTTGTTTTATTTTGCAATGAAATAATAGTCCCGAAATCCGTATCATCTGGTGTGCATCTCCAAGCAACATACAGCGGTGTTTCATTAGTGAACGAATCTGCGACTTTGAACGATTTAGAGAGTCAGTGATCAATAACCCATTCATAACTACAGCATTTTGCTTTGTTACTGAATGAATGAATGAATGACGCGATGCCTGGCTCATTAAGACAGTGACTTTCCGCCACCTATTTTTAAATCTACAAGTAGGCCTTCGATACACCCCCCAGCTCTTAATGCATTGTGTTGCATTCTTGAGCATCAGTACACCTTATATAATAGTGATGTATGAGTCCCCCAATTGTCCTCCATGTGAAAAGATGGATCTCAAAATCATACAGTCACTGTTGGAAAGGGTTCAAATATGCAGAAGATGCTGGAAAACCAAAGAATGTGCAGGAGCTGGAGGATTTTTCTGAAGAACAGCAGGCAGTTTAACAGCTCAGGACCAACAAGGGACTCATGAACAACTATCACATAATATAAAAACAGTCGTGGATCATCCAGGAAATGACACATAGTATTAAGATTCAAGGGTGTGTTGACTTTTTGAACGGGGTCATTTTTATAATTTCAGTTATTATTTTGTCTTGTGGAGAATAAACATCTGTTATGTGAAATAGCTTATTCAGGACAGTATTAAATAAACAATAACATGCCATTTTCATGAGCCCTCTTATTTTGTTAAAATTATAAACATTTTGCATATTCTTCAAAGGGCATGTAAATTTATGAGCACAACTGTACATACATATATATATACATATATGTGTGTGTGTGTGTATATCAACTGTCAGGTAGAACTGAAGACAGACAGACAGACAGACAGACAGACAGACAGACAGACAGACAGACAGACAGACAGACAGACATACCGATAGATAGAATAGATATAATAGATATATAGAAGATAGATAGATAGATAATATATAGACCAGAGCAGAAAGACAGACAGCCCGACATAAGACAGACAGACAGACAGACAGACAGACAGACAGACAGTTAATATATTAGTAAGGAATGGTAGATCAGTCAGCACTGGCTTTGTATCTTAGCCACTTTAAAAAAAAAATCTATGCAGGGGCTATTTTTAGAAAAGGTCAAAAACAGAAAAACACTAAGGATCGCTAATGTGTCACCCTTTCACCAAAGCGATCAAAACAAGCGGAGCTGTGAGCAGACTTCCTCTTCTCTCAGGGACACAACGTCGTGAACGAGCCACAAAGAAACGCTCGACTCTCTGAATGAGTGACAAAGCCAGAGCTGCAGCGCACACATCTTAAAACATGCATGAAAACATTTCCTGAAGCCGTCGAGAAGCGTCTGGCTCGTATTTTACCCCAAAATCAAAACCAAAAAACATAGATATTGTATTATGCCATCAAAACAAAGCATATAATAATCTTAATGGTTCTAAAAATAGGCTTCATTTTCTTTATGCGACTGAATATTAGGGTGAAATATGACCCGGACGTTTCTTCATGACATTTACTCCTTCAGCTCTCAGTCTCTTCACACTCTGCCACTCGAGCGTGAGCGCAGAAGAGAAAGGAAATCATGGGAACGAGGAACATCTCGGATCCATCTTCAACCTAATTAACAGACAATAAAGCCTCACCTCCCACAAAAAACTGGCACATAATTAAAAACGTCAGAGCAGGGATGACAAACGGGTCACATCTCCAGACGAACTCCAAACCCTGAGCCAACAAGACAGACAACTCGCACCCGGCTCAATGAAAGAGCTCAATCTATGAGCCAGAACCACCAGTGAGTCAAAGGCTTTTACTGCATATGACTGACAGCAGGAGCTCATCATGACAGTCTTTAAGTAGGGCAACATTTGTTATTAAATATTACCTAAGAAAAACATCTTAAATTATTGTGTGGGTTTTTATATAAAAGTATTTACTATATATCTTTATAAAAATCGTTATATCATATTTTTAGATTCAAAATAGTACCATATAATTGAATCACATTATTATATATTATAATATAACAATTGTTTATCAAATATAAATATAAATTTACTTCAATATAAATGCCGGGAAAGGTTTTTGCCCCCCTTCCTGTTTTTTTTAATTGTTTGCATATTTGTCACACTTAAAGATTCAGATCATCAAACACATTTTTTATATTACACAAAGATAATGCAAGTAACTACAAAATGCAGTTTTTAAATGATTAATTATTTTATTAAGGGAAAAAAGCTGTACAAACCTACCTGGCCCTACGTGAAAAATTAATTGCCTTAAATCATGAAGGAACTGTGATTAACCACATTATTTTAGAAAGCTGAGTTAAATTTCTCTAGCCACACCCAGGCCTGATTACTGCCAGACCTGTTGAATCAAGAAATCACTTAAATAGAACCTGTCTGACAACGTGAAGCATGCTTAAATAGCAACACATCATGCCGTGATCTAAAGAAATTCAAGAACAGATTAGAATCAAAATAGTTGACATGTATCAGTCTGTAAAGGATTATTAAGTCATTTCTAAGGCTTTGGGACTCCATCGAACCACGGTTTGTTATCCACAAATTGAGAAAACTTGGAATAATGGTGAACCTTCCCAGGAGTGGCCAGCCTACTACCAAAATTACTCCAAGATCACAACAACGACTCATCCAAGAGGTCATAAAAGAACCCAGAACAACACCTAAAGAACTGCATGCCTCACTTTCCTCAATTAAGGTCAGTGTTCATGGTTTAACAATAAGAAAGAGACTGGGCAAAATCGCTATCCATGGGAGAGTTCCAAGTCAAAAGCCATTGCTGACCAAAAAGAAGACAAAGGCTTGTCTCACATTTGCCAATAAATATCTTGATTATCCCCAAGATTTTTTGGGCAAATATTCTGTGGACTGATGAGGCAAAAGTTGAACTTTTTGGAAGGTGTGTGTCCCTTTACCTCTGGCGTAAACCAACACAGCATTTCATAAAAAGAACGTCATACCGACAGTCAAACATGGTGGTGGTAGTGCGATGATCTGGGGCTGCTTTGCAGCTTCAGGACCTGGACGACTTGCCATAATTGACGGAACCATGAATTCTGCTCTCTATCAGAAAATCCTGAATGAGAATGTCCGGCCATCTGTTCGTGACTTCAAGCTGAAGTGAACTTGGGTTCTGCAGCAGGATAATGATTCAAAACACACCAGCAAGTCCACCTCTAATGGCTGAAGAAAAACAAAATGAAGAATTTGGAGTGGCCTAGTCCCCCCAAAAAGTCCAGACTTAAATCCGATTGAGATGCTTAAACAGTCCATTCTTGCTCGAAAACCCTTCAATGTGGCTGAATTTAAACAATTCTGCAAAGAAGAGTGGGCCAAAATTCTTGTGAAAGACTCATTGCCAGTTATCGCAAACACTTGATTGCAGTTGTTGCTGCAAAGCGTGGCACAACCAGTTATTAGATTTAGGGGGTAATTACTTTTTCACGTAGTGCCAGGCAGGTTTGACAGCTTTTTTCCCTTAATAAATGAAATCAATTTAAAAACTGCATTTTGTATTTACTTGCATAATCTTTGTGTAATATACACATTTTTGATCTGAATCTTTTAAGTGTGACAATATGCAAACAATTTTAAAAACAGGAAGGGGGCCAACACTTTTTCACACCACTGATATATTCATTATACAGTGAGGGGGGAAATTATTTGATCAAAAAAAATAGATCAGTCTATTAAAGTATAGAGACAAAAAAATCCAGAAAAAAACACATTATATAAAGGTTAGAAATTGATTTTCATTTCAGTGAGTGAAATAAGTATTTGATCTCCAAGCAAAACATGACTTAGTACTTGTTGCAGAAACCCTTGTTGGCAAGCACATAGGTAAGACGTTTTTTGTAGTTGGTCACCAGGTTTGCACACACCTCAGCAAGGTTATTATAGTTTTGCATTTTTAAATTTGTTTTATTTTAATATCGTTTTCAAATTTGCAATAAATTTAGTTTCGTTTTTATTAGTTTCATTCATAATTTTTGTTAGTTTTAGTTTAGTTTTTTTTTTGTGAACACATTTTTATTTAGTTTTTATATATTTTAGTTTCAGTTTTAGTTTGAGTAATTATTGAAGTTTAGCAGAATTAACAGATCACTTCCAGATCGCAGGCCAAAGACAGACGTAGGTATAAATTAACCTTAGTGAGGCAAACATATAGAGACACAAAATTAACGCATGCTGAGATTGATTAGATAGTAAAAGTATACAAATACACACCAAAATTAAGCAGTCGTGCCGTTTTTAAATCTACATTATATGTAAAACGCACTAGACTGAATGATAAATGTGTGTTGTGATATTTAATTTTAAAATAAATGTAGCTAATTTCTTTATATTATGCCTTTCATCTTATTTAACCATAATCATGATACCGTAACTGTCGTGTCTTGCTCACTTTCAACAAACAAACACGCATAAATAAGTGGGACTAATGAAATCCAATAATAAGTTTTATTTTTAAGATTTAGTTTGAATGCTTCTGTAAGACTATTGCCACATCCATACACTGCAGTGTTTAAGAGAGACTACAATTGGGGGGGGGTCCCGTAACAGTAACGGCATATTCGAATATGTTTTGTTGTCATTTAATGAAGAAATTAAAGTGTGGTATTTATGCACATTGTTTAAAAACAGTCTGGCAGATTGTCAACAAGAGATGTAGCAAAAGTTTTTATTGTTACAGGAAGGATGCACCGGTCTGATCTTTCTTCTGTTGCGCTGGCTTGTCTATTTTTGTCTACTTCTATTTGTTGTACTCAACAACAGTTCAGCTCCCTCCACAGATTTTCTACAGGATTGAGGTCTGGGGACTGGCTAGGCCCCTCCATGACCTTAATATGTTTCTTCTTGAGCCACTCCTTTATTGCCTTGGCCGTGAGTTTTGGGTCATTGTCATGCTGGAATACCCATTCATGACCCATCTTCAGTGTTCTGGCTGAGGGAAGGAGGTTCTCGTTCAAGATTTTACAGTACATGGCCCGTCCATTTGCCCCTCAATGTGGTTAAGTCGTCCTGTACCCTAAGCAGAAATACAGCCCCAAAGCATAATGTTTCCACTTCTGTGTTTGACTGTAGGGATGGTGTTCTTGGGTTCATAGTCAGCATTTCTCTCCCTCCAACACGGCGAGTCGAGTTAATGCCAAAGAGCACTTTCTCCCAAGCCTTCTCTGAATCATCTTAGATGTTCTTTGGCAAACTTTAAACGGGCCTGTATATGTGCCTTCTTGAGCAGGGGGACCTTGCGGGCGCGGCAGGATTTCAGTCCATTGCGGCGTAGTGCGTTACCAATTTTTTGCTTGGTGACTGTGGTCCCAACTGCCTTAAGATCATTAACAAGCTCCTCCCGTGTAGTTCGGGGCTTATCCCTCACCTTTCTCATGATCATCCTTACCCCACGAGGCGAGATCTTGCACGGAGCTCCAGACCGAGGCAGATTGATTGTTATTTTGTATTTCTTCCATTTCCGAATAATCGCACCAACAGTCTCCTTCTCACCAAGCTTCTTGCTGATGGTCTTGTAGCCCATTCCAGCCTTGTGTAGGTCTACAATGTTGTCCCTGACATCCTTTGACAGCTCTTTGGTCTTTGCCATGGTGGAGTTTGTAATCTGAGTGAATGATTGCTTCTGGCCAGGTGTCTTTTATACAGGTAAAAAGATGAGATTAGGAGCACTCCCTTTAAGAGAGTGCTCCTAATCTCATCTTGTTACCTGTATAAAAGACAACTGGGAGCCAGAAATCTTGCTGATTGATAGGGGATCAAATACTTATTTGACTTATTAAAATGCAAATCAATTTATACCTTTTTTTTATGTGTTTTTCTGGATTTTTTTGTAATTATTCTGTCTCTCACTGTTAAAATAAACCTACCATTAAAATTATAGACTGATAATTTCTTTGTCAGTGGGCAAACGTACAAAATCAGCAGGGGATCAAATAAATATTTTCCCCACTGTATATATTGCTTTTTAAGTTTATCTTAAACATTCCACTCACAATTTTTTTGAACATATACTGAAAGTGCCGATCCAAAGTTTGTAACATTTTGTAACATGATATTGATGTACCATTTTCATGGTACTGCAATGTTTGATTTTAAAATGGGTATCACAGGATGAATTTTGAGATTTAAAATTTTCAATTGATATATAATTTCTGATGATTTCTAAAGTGTGATAGAGAAAAAGGCAACACAGAAGACTTTTTTTGACAAAGGTCAGAACTCCTTGTTATGATGTAGATTTTTGAGGTGCACTCTTGTCAAAAATTAATCTATTATTTTTCCTACATAAAGTTTGTTTTAGCAAAAACCTTGTAAAAATATATTTTGGAGTCTTAGACCTTTCCAACGATATAAAGTTTGTCATGATTAGATTAGGATTTAATTGTAATATAGTGAAATAAACTTAGGCGTCCCACAGAGGGGACGGGTGACAGTTAAAGGGTTAAAAATTAGATTTTTTTTTTTTGAATATACCGTGTGTGTGTGTATAATTTGAACCACTTTTATATATTGTTTAATGCAATTTTATGTTTTTTATTTTAAGTAAATTATATATGCAATCATATTATGTATAATGTACAGTGGGAAAAAAAGTATTTAGTCAGCCACCAAGTGTGCAAGTTCTCCCACTTAAAAAGATGAGAGATGCCTGTCATTTTCATCATAGGTATACCTCAGCTATGAGAAACAAAATGAGAAAAAAATCCAGAAAATCACATTGTAGGATTTTTTTAAAGAATTTATTTGCAAATTATGTTGTAAAATAAGTATTTGGTCAATAACAAATCTTCATCATCAATACTTTGTTATATACCCTTTGTTGGCAGACAGAGGTCAAACGTTTTCTGTAAGTCTTCACAAGGTTTTCACACACTGTTTGCTGGTATTTTGGCCCATTCCTCCAATCAGATCTCCTCTAGAGCAGTAATGTTATGGGGCTGTCGCTGGGCAACACGGATTTACTCCCTCCAAAGATTTTCTATGGGGTTGAGATCTGGAGACTGGCTGGGCCACTCCAGGACTTTGAAATGCTTCTTACGAAGCCACTCGTTGTTGTGTTTGGGATCATTGTCATGCTGAAAGACCCAGCCACGTTTCATCTTCAATGCCCTTGCTGATGGAAGGAGGTTTTCACTCAAAATCTCACGATACATGGCCCCATTCATTCTTTCGTTTACACGGATCAGTCGTTCTGGTTCCTTTGCAGAAAAACAGCCCCAAAGCTTGATGTTTCCACCCCCATGCTTCACATAGGTATGATGTCTTTGGATGCAACTCAGCATTCTTTTCTCCTCCTCCTCCAAACACGACAAGTTGAGTTTTTAACCAAAAAGTTCTATTTTGGTTTCATATGACATTCTCCCAATCCTCTTCTGTATCATCCAAATGCTCTCTAGCAAACTCAGACGGGCCTGGACATGTACTGGCTTAAGCAGTGGGACACGTCTGGCACTGCAGGATTTTAGTCCCTGGCGGCGCAGTGTGTTACTGACGGTAGTTTTTGTTACTTTGGTCCCAGCTCTCTGCATGTCATTCACTAGGTCCCCCCGTGTGGGTCTGGGATTTTTGCTCACAGTTCTTGATCATTTTGACCCCACGGGGTGAGATCTTGCGTGGGCCCCAGATCGAGGGAGATTATCATTGGTCTTGTATGTCTTCCATTTTCTAATAATTGCTCCCACAGTTGATTTCTTCACACCATGCTGCTTACCTATTGCAGATTCAGTCTTCCCAGCCTGGTGCAGGTCTACAATTTTGTTTCTGGTGTCCTTTGCCTCTTTGGTCTTGGCCATGGTGGAGTTTGGAGTGTGACTGTTTGATGTTGTGGACAGGTGTCTTTTATACTTATAACGAGTTCAAACAGATGCCATTACTACAGGTAACCAGTGGAGGACAGAGGAGCCTCTTAAAGAAGAAGTTACGGGTCTGTGAGAGCCAGAATCTTGCTTTGTTGTAGGTGACCAAATACTTATTTTACAGAGGAATTTACCAATTAATTCTTTTAAAATCCTACAATGTGATTTTTCTGGATTTTTTTCTCATTTTGTCTCTCATAATTGAGGTATACAGCTGATGAAAATTACGGGCCTCTCTCATCTTTTTAAGTGGGAGACTTGCACAATTGGTGGCTGACTAAATACTTTTTTGACCCACTGTATATAGGATATCCCTTAGACATTATACATTTACATAAATGTAATAATGTATATGTGTGTGTTACTTGTTTATGCTACATTGTGTCCTGATAGTAAAACCTGAATTTTTGACATTGTGGGGACTGGCCTGCGGTCCCCACGAGGGGAAAAAATTATTAAAAATGGTAAATGATGTTTATCTGAAAGTGTAATAATGTAAACAGTTTTTCTGTAAGAGGTAGGTTTAGGGTTAGGGATAGAAAAGATAGTGGTGGTTAGTATAAATTAATAGAAGAAGGTGTAATATATAATACATTGTGTGTAATATATTCCAAAGCATATAGTAAATTTTTATTTGTATTTTAATATATAACAGGTAGAAAATATCCGTACATTTTTTTCTTAAAAATTATAAATAATAAAATATTTTATAAACATTACAAAATAATAAGGTTTTATTATAAAATGATTTATAGCTATATATATATATATGTTTATTATTACTAGTGTTGTCCAAACGATTAAATCGCGATTACTCCATCCAATAAAGGTTTATGTTACGTACTAATTGGTGTGTACTGTGTATATTTATTATGTATATAAACACACACACACATACAGTAATCTTTTATATGGTATTACATTTACATATTTAGATTTTATTTACATAATTTAATTAATATAAATATATTTTAATATTTAAATGTATATATTTATATTCATATAATTTATATTATATGTAAATATATTTACGTAATAAATATACACAGTACACACACAAATATTACGTAAACAAAAACGTTTATTTTGGATGCGCTTAATCGCGCTTAATCATTTGACAGTACTAATATATGCACAAACACAAACACACATATTATGTAGCTATATGATATACATATATTTAATAATTTCATGTATGCACTAAACTTAATTTTACACTTAATAATTACTTGGAAATACAGCGCATGAATCACTTAATTATGTGAAAATCATACAGGCTCTGAAGGACACTATGTGAAATAAATGACAGAATTTAGGTAAACTATTTGTTTACTGTGGAAAACTGTGGAGGACTGAATCTCTGTCCTCATGCAGTATTTTTGTGCTCTGATTGATTGAAGGCGAGGAACATTCGTTCTGAAGACATGGAGCGACAGCTCTAAATGAATAAGCAATGACCGTGTTTCTGGATCACACCCTGCTGTCACTGCCTGCTGTCACTGGTCATCTTTTATCATTAAATGAGACTGTTTTATGATTCATTGTTTCAATGTTACTGACATTTAGCCTGAGGTCACAGGAACAAATGAGGCAAACAGCAGAGAGCGAGTATGAGCAGACAGAGATCATTGCTGCTGCAGTCAGACAGCCACAGGTGAGGAGCGCTCCAGATTCACTCATTTCTCATTTAGCTCACTGTTTCACCATCATCAAATCACAACTGACCCATTTACTTTCTTCATGCTTGATCTTATTATGCACGTTGAAAGTTCAATAAATCCAATTTGCTTCAATCACATACATTTTAACTGATTGCATATTGCTTGTTCCACGCCTATAGTCATATTTTAACCATGTTCATACTTTTTAGCAGTATCATTTAAGTAGCATTGACATCAGTTTTTACTAACATTCTGAATTGTTTAATTTAAGTTAATTTTAAAATTTATATTTTCTGTTTTCATTTTAAATTGAAGTGTCAGTCATTTTGTGTTTTTGTTTTTTTAATTGTATTTTTTTATTTTTGTTTTTAATTTGACTACAATTTTTATAAATTTTTATTCCAGCTTTAGTTTTTTTATATTTTAAATTTTTTTAGATTTTATGTTATTTCAGTTAATGTTTATTTCAATTCAAGTAACAATGTTTTTTACGGTTTTAGTTTTAGTTTACTATAACAGTCCTGTTTTTAACTGCATAAACGTAATTGTTTTAACAATTAACATATTTATGGTCATTTTAAGCAATTTTAATAAATGCATTTTGAAAATACGATTAAAATAAAATTAAATACAATTTTTCAGTGCAGAAATCTTACCCATTTCATTTATGTATGGCTGACAAATACTTGTTTGTAAAAACAGTCTCCAAATTTTCTATGCAATTCAAAATCATATGTCTTAAATTTAGGCCTAAATATTTTTTTTTTTCAGTGTAATGTCGTTAAACATATATCTAGAAAACCCATTCCAATCAATGTATTTACTGGATACTTCACACCTGCAAAGCTACAGATGGATAAAACAAAACCCTGTTCTTTTATCTTTGAGTTTCAACATAAACACATCAGATTGCAGAAGTAAAATAGTTTGCGAACAACGCTTTGACCTGAGCAACTGCGTTCAGCTGTCATTCCTTCAGAGATGTCAGGATGAATAGCTGGGCCAGTCAAAGTTTTCTAACACACCAAGTCATTTATCCCAAACGGATGCTCCAGATCTCTCGCTTAACGCGGCGATGCTCTGACAGACGAGTAACAGAGCGATCGATCGCATTGATTATGGGGCAAGTCTTGGCTGAGCCCCATCAATCACTCGTCTTTGCCTTCAAAAACCTCTTCTTTTCCCGGAGAGAGAGAGAGAGAAGTGTCCCAGAGAGTTCTGACACTCTAGCCTTTTTTAGGCTTTCCCTCAGGAGCGACGCTCCCCAACAGCTGTTACATGTTCGGAAGTGGCTCAACGGAACTCATTTCTACACTGCAATTTTCCAGCTCCTATAGCCATCATGTAGGTTGCTGCAAAGAAATAAAGAACGAAAGAGAGAAAGACCAAAAGAAAGAAAGAAAGAAAGAAAGAAGAACGACGACGAATGAAAGGAACGAACCAAGATAGAAGAACCAACGACCTAAAGAAATAACGAAATAATTAACCGGAACGACTAAAGAAAGAACGAAAGAGAGAAAGAACAAAAGAACAAAGAAAGAAAGAAAGAACGAACGAACGAAAGAATGAAATGAAAGAATAACGAAGAGATAAAGAACAAAAAGAACAAGAGACGAAGAAGACAAAGAGAGAAAGAACAAAATAACTAAAGGAAAGAACGAACAAACAACTAACTAAAGCAATAACCATGAAAATAAGACAAATACAGAAAGAACAAAGAACGAAAGAACGCAAGAAAAAGAACGAAGAAAGGAGCGATCCTATCGACGAACAACGAAAGAAATAAAGAACCAACGAACTAAAGAAATTAAATAAAGAACGAAGAAGAAAGACAAAAGAACAAAGAAAGAAAAAAAACAAGAAGAACAGAAAAGAGCGAGCGAGCGAACGAATGAACGAACAAACGAAAGAAAGAAAGAAAGAAAGAAAAACTCACGAACGCACGAAAGACGAAAGAACGACGAAAGAAAAATGAAATAAATACGAGAGAGAAGACACAGAACGAAGAGTAGAAGACGAAGAAAGAATGCCTAAGAACGAAAATAGAAAGAACAAAAGACGAAAAGAAAGAAAGAACGAAAGAAATAATGAAAGCACTACGAAAGAGAAAAGAACAAAGAACGAAAGAGCAGAGCAAGAAAGAAGAAAGAATGACAGAAAGAATGAAATAAGAATGAAAGAAGAAATACCAAAAGAACGAAATCAGAGAAAAAAAACGGAAAGGAAAGCACTAAAGAAAGAAGAACAAAAGAGGAAAGAACGAAGAAAGAAAAGATGAAAGAAACGATCGACGAACTAACGAACGAAAGAAAGACCCTCAGAATAAAGAAAATAAAAACGAAAGACCTCAAGAAAAGAAAGAACGAAATCACAACGAACGAACGAAGAAAGAACCTAAATGAATGAAAGAAAGTACGAAAGAAAAAGAACGAAGAACGAAGAGAAAGAAAGAAAGAAAGCACGAAAGAATCAACTAACGAACACGAACGAACAAAGAACAAAAGACGAAGAAAGCTCGCGTGAACTAACGAACAAGAAAGAAAGAAGAACGACGACATAACTCATGAAAGAAAGAACAAAAGAGAGACAGACAAAGACGAAGAAAGAAGAGAACTAACGACACTAATAAGAACGAATAAGAAGACAAAGAGAGAAAGAACAAAAGAACGAAAGAAAGAAAAAGAACGAACAAACTAAAGAAGAACGATGAAGACATAACAAAAGGAGAAGAACAAAGAACAAAAGAAAGAAGAAAAAATAACAAATAGAACGAAACTGAACGACAGAAATGTACGAGAGAAAGAACAAAACCAAGAAAGAACTAATAGAGTAAAAGACAAGATTAAAGATACAGAGCACGAACGAATAGATACAACAAAAGAACGAAGAGAAAGACAGAAAACGAACGAACGAAATAAGACGAACAAAAAACAAAAAAAAAAACAAAAAAACAAAACAACAACAAAAACAAAGAGAGAAAGAACAAAGACGAAAGAGAAAAAGAACGAAAGAGAAAGAAAGAAGGAACGAACGAAAGAAGGAACGAACGAAAGAAAGAAAGAAAGAATGAAAGAAAGAACGAAAGAGAGAAAGAACAAAAGAACGAAAGAGAAAGAATGAACGAAAGACGCAAGAGAGAAAGAACAAGACGAAGAGAAATCAGGAAAACAAAGAAGAGAAAGCAAGAAAATAATACCAAAAGTAGAAAGAACGAAAGAACTAAAAAAAGAACGAAAGAAGTCGAGAGCGACCAATAACAAAAAAACAAACAAAAAAAAAAGAGAAAAGAGACTAACGAACGAAACTAAATAAAGAAAGGAAAGAAAAAAGAAGAAGAGGTCTCAGCTAATTTGGACACTTAAAACTTTTATATTCATAAACATTATTTGCATTATTCATATACTGTACATTCTGGCACTGATAGCATTGTGTTCACTTGTTTGTTGATATTGAACCATGTCTGGAAAGCAGCAGAAACTAAATATATGTTTGTGAATCCAAAATGTGAACTATTATTTTACTTCAATAGCCAAGTAAAGTTTATCTACAATGAGAGTTGATAAGATTTTTTTAATGCTTTTGAAAGAAGTTTATTATGCTCACACATGGCTGCATTTATTTGCTCAAAAATGCATTAAAAACAGCTATATTGTGATATATTATTACAATTTAAAATGGATGTTTTCTATTTTAATGTATTTTAAAATGTAATTTATTCCTGTGATCAAAGCTGAATTTTCTCCAGTCTTCAGTGTCACATGAAATCAGTCTGATATGCTGATTTGCTACTCAAGAAATATTTCTTATTATCAATGTTGAAATTAGTTGCGCTGCTTCATATTTTTTTGTGGAAATCATGATACACCGTTTTTCATGATACTTTGATGACTAAAAAGTTCAAAAGAACAGCATTTAAATAGAATAAATACAAAATAATGTTGTTGCTTACAGGCCCACAACTGTAAAGAACTAAACATTAATTCACTAACTCCCATTACATATACTTCCACTTATAGCAGCTCTTTTTGTTTTTTTCTGTTTGCATGGATGAAGTACAGAACATCTCCTTTTTTGTTATTTGGATTGACATGAAGATGAGTAAGTAATGACCACTTTCATTATGAGGGGAACTATTCCCATCAAGGTGCACTTCATTTTTTTGATGATGGTTGATACAGCAGTGGTCTCTTGAAAACGTCTCATAATAAGTAGGCTACTAAAATAAAGCGAGTATAATTTAGTGGGTCATGCACTCTAAAAAATGCTGGGTTGAATACAACCCAGTGCTGGGTAAAATAGGGACAAACCCAGCAATTGGGCTGTTTTGACCCAGTGGTTTGGTTAAATGTTTAACCCAACCTTCTGGGTAGTAACCCAACCGCTGGGTCAAAACAATCCTATTGCTGTGTTTGTCCCTATTTTACCCAGCACTGGGTTGTAGTTAACCCAGCATTTTGAGGTGTGGGATCTGGGAGAAACCAAAAATGAACATTTTTGTTCCATAAGCTGTTAGAAGACAAAACAGGAGATTTTTTTAAAAGAGTGCTCTTTTCCAATCAAAAATAACACTGTGACTATCAGTGTTGGAGGGTATGCATTAGCATTACAATTAACACGAGTTACGTAATCAGATTACTGTTACTAGGGATGCACGATATATCGGCCACCATATCGGTATCGGCCGATAAATGCTCATTTTTTCTGTTATCGGTATCGGCCCAAAAAGAAAATTTGGCCGATATCTTAAAGCCGATATATAATGCATTATTTCCTTCAGAGACCCTTCAGATGCGCGCTGTTCGTTTGCAGCCTTTTGTGCAATTGTACTTTGTAATATTGTGTTTATTTGATGTACATCTGATTTATCTCATATAGAATACATTTGGTTAAGTTAAAAGAGCGCTTCAGTTTACCGGTGATCGTCTTTAGCTCAGCGCACGCAGCTCAAACAGCAGTGCACAACATTAATAACTATGATTGGGAATGTCGTGTATATAACATTCTAATGAGAACATTATTATAATAAACGTTGTGCATTCTTTGGGTTTAGTTGCTGTGTTTCAGTGCGTTGATATGGGAGGAGCGCATCCACAACAGGATCACACAATTCTGACTATAGCACGCAATAACTGTATCATTTTGTACATATATAAGTTGTACTATTATGTTTATGTTGTATTAATATTAATATCAAGATGCATTTCCTTGAGTTAAATAAGCTGCCAGCAAATCGCTTCAGTTTACCGTGTTCATTCAGCTCTTCAGCTTCAGCACGCGCAGCTCAAACGGCTGCTGTTTAAAACAGTGGTATTAATTTGTTACTTTTTCAAAATCATTGATACATTATTAATAATAACAACCACTTTTATTTTTCTTTTATTATTTTCATCAACAATATGGTTTATTAATTAAAATCATTTAATTATTGTCCGAGCAGAGGCTAATACGTTTTATTGATCTATGTCGCATTTATTTTGATTCTTTACACGTGTAATGATGTTCAGTGACTTGTTTGCATTATTTATGCTTTATTTTATTTATTTGTAAGACTTTTTTTTGACTAAATTTGGTAATGGGAGAGAAATTATTTTTTTTAAAACGTACACCGTTCAAACTATGCTGCTTATGTTGAAGTGTTTGGGATTTGGCTTTTAATGATGAGACCTTTTTTTAATCAGGCTCTCAAAAAGTATTAAAAAATTTGGATATAGATTTATCGTTCAACATATCGGTTATCGGCTTTCAAAATAAAGAGTAATCGGTTATCGGTATCAGCCAAAATTCATATCGGTGCATCCCTA